>ML825115.1:26522-42189 GCA_009831015.1 Picea engelmannii | reverse complement strand
CCATTTGCAAAACCTTAGCAAGTATTGTGCCTTATGAACTACCCAATTAGAGCTCCCTTCACTCTTATTATTTAATCATATAGGGGCTTCCACAGTGCAAGATATTAGATATTATTTTCTGAATTAACTATGTAGTGCAAGTCATTAATCTATGACCCATATCCATGAGTATTAGTCGCAACTAACCAATAATTCTCATGATTTGAATAGTCCACTTAGCACTCATTGCATCGGGTGATGATTGATGCTATGCGATTCATTTCGTTGGTTTCAATCCCACGTGATAAGTGGACTATTCAAATCATGAGAATTATTGGTCAATTGCGACTAATACTCATGGATATGGGTCATAGATTAATGACTTACACTACATAGTTAATCCAGAAAAATAATATATAATATCTTGCACTGTGGAAGCCTCTATATGATTAACTAAAATATATCTTAAATATTAAAAATATCAATATTTTCAACACTCCTATTTAACCAAAAAATAACAATATTTTTTTATTTTATAATACAATTTTTCTTATATTATATTATAAAAAAATATTCAATTAAAATAACAAAAATATATTAAAAATTAAAAACAACACAACAATATTTTTAATAACTATTTAATATATTAAAATATTATGAATGAATAATATTTTCAACATTGAATAAATATGAATGAATAATATTTTCAATTTTTTAATTTTATAATATAATTTTTTATTATTTTTATGAAAATATTTAAAAAACAAATCTTAAATATTGTGTTAAAAATAAAATAACCAAAAAAACATATAAAAATATATAAAAAAAAATTATTATTAATTTGTTTGAACCTGTCAAAGTCACTGGGGTGCGAATTTAGGGGCATCTAAGCAGTCATACTAACCCTTAATATGGTTGGATTTTTGTCCCCGCAGGTTTCTAACTGGTGACTTTTCAACCAAAAATAGCTTAACAACACACTCCGTCAGAAACTATCCTACACCTTAAAAACTAAAAATATATAATTTTAACATTATATTTAAAAATAAATAATTTACTTATATACAATTATAATAAAGTTATATAAATAATCAAAATAATATATTAAACTAAATAAAAATAATATATTAAATTAAATAATATATTACATTAATATTGAGCTAATTATAATCTACATATAAATAACCAAAATAATATATTACATTAATATTGAGCTCAAGAGTTAGTTCAATAAAATAAAAAATATTAAGTTCTTATTGTTGAGGTTTAACTAAATGTGATTTTCATTCTCGAGAGAATTTGTTCTTAAATAACTTAATTCAAATAAAGTTTATTTTTTCTATTTTCAATGCTTAAAACAGTTAAAAAGAAATTTGTAAATTTCAATAATTTGAAAATAATTCAAAATCAATTTGTAAATATCGATTTTATTTTTAAAATAAAATGTTTAATAAAAAAAATTATGTATAAAATAGATTAAATATTTAATATTTTTTATATTTTCTTTATTTTCCAATCATAAATAATTGTTCCACAAATTTCTTAATAACATTTCAATAAAATAAATTTCTTAATAACATTTCAATAAAATAGTTTATTTATATTTTTGAAGTGTCCATAAGGCACTTGGGATGGATGGTAAGTTCAACTAATAATAACTATATACAAATAAAACCAAATTGGTAAAATATAATGTTTTCTATTTCTTATTTAAAATAATATTTTAAGAAATACAATTTTAAAAAATATTTAATCTTATAATAAAAATATAATAACTAAATACAAAATTTAATCAAAGTTTTGTCACTTATTTAATCTTACAATAAAAATATAATAACTTAATACAAATTTTATTCAAAGTTTTGTCACTTATTTAACCTTACAATAAAAATATAATAACTTAATACAAAATTTATTCAAAGTTTTGTCAAAGTCATTTTACGAATGAATCATTTAGCCATGCACTAACAAGTGCTTGTTTATCAGGTTGGATTTGTCTATTCAAGTATATCACTATCACTATGAAGTATATCACTATCACTATCAGCATAATTATCCAATTAGTAATTTAAATCTTTTTATTTATCTTTAAAATTAAATATATATCTTTTAGTTTAATATAAATTTTCTAACAATAAATACAGTTTTCGGTTCTATTTGGCATTGGCTTTAAGCATGATTTCCCACCACCACTTAACAAGTTAATGTACAAAAGAAACACTATTTTATAATTCCTTAGAAAACAATTAAAAATCTAAAAAAAAAAATAACATGACATATAAACAAAAAAAAAAATTATGTGTATGCGAGCTCTATCTTACAGCCATACACGGATACATGGTGCCAATTTCAATCAATGAGATTCCTTACTCTTTTGTTGGTCCTAGTTGGTAAGAATAAATATGGGAAAATTGAAAGCCTTTTGTGCTGCTCATAAACATATTATAAATAAATATTATAAATAATAAAATAATAAATATGAAGAATAACAAACATATTTCTAAGAGGGTGTAATAGAGGCTAGTGAGGTAGATATGAGTGATGAATTAAAAGAATCGTGAGAAAATAATAAAAATGAAGAATAGTGATTCTGACATAAATAATGAACTTTATAGCATAGTTATCATAAAGGGAATTGTTGACTTTTGAAATTAAATTAGATGAAACAGGTTTTAATTATTTGGGGTGTTATCTCAAGTCAAATTGTTATACTAAATTACATTGGAGATGGTTGGAAAAGAAATTTGATGCTAGAATTTCAAATTGGAGCCACATGTGGCTAAGTCTAGGAGGGGAAAGTAAGTATTCCAATGTATTGGTTATCTTTAGCTAAAATTCCAAAAGGTACTCTAAATAATATTAGAAGAAGAATGTTTAGCTTTATGTGGACGGGGAATAAGTTAAAAGGAGTACATCTGATTAGTTGGAAAAAGTTAGCCAAACCAAAGAAGGTGGGTGGGTGGGGAATCAAAAATATTTTATATTTTTGGGAAAGCATTAGCAGCAAAAAGTTTGTGGAGGGGATTAATGGTGCCTAGGCTCTGGCATGAGGTAATACTTAAGAAATATCTCAAAAAGAAATTGGTGGAGGATTGGTTTAGGGAAGGAATGAAAAACTAGCCTGGAATCTCAAAAATCTGGAGAGCTCTCACTTCGTCATATAACATAGTGGCAGATTGGTTGGCTTGGAAACCGGGCAATGGGGAAGATATTAGAATAGGATCAGATCCAATGGTTGGGGCACATAGGTATTACAACTTGACAAAGAATTTAATACAATCATTGAAGGTTCAGGGCATTGAGTATCTAGCACAAGCAAGAGAAATGCATCAGGAAGGTTTGAGACAAACAACCTAGAAAGAGGTTGAGTCTTTAGGCTTGGAAGGTGAACAGCTAGTGGAGTGGAATAACAATGTGAAGGGATTAATAGGATGGGGAATTGATTTAAATATTGAAAAAGATTACATGTTGTGGTCTTGGGATACTAAGAGGGGTCAGGTAAATGCAAAACAGGCATATGAAGTGCATTTTTTTATGGAGGGGGTTAATTTCAAATTTATGGTATACTGATCTTTGGCAATGGCAGATTCCACTAAAAATCAATCATTTTGCTTGGTTGATGTTTGAACAGAAAATACTTACATGGGATAATCTGGTAAGAAGAGGTTTTGTAGGACCTAGTATTTGTGTACTATGTGGGGTTGAAGGGGAAAATGCAAAACACCACTTTGTGGATTGTTCTTTTACCAAAGATATCTGGTACAATATACTGAATCAATTAAAGTGTAAAGATAATTGGGAAGGGAGACAGGTAGCAAATTGTTACATTAACTGGATAAAAAATAAGGATAATTCCAAGGAGTTACCAAGTGTTATATGTTGGGAGATATGGAAACAAAGGAATCTAGTAATTTTCGAAAATCAACTGCCTAACAGGTCTAGAGTGTGCAACAGTATACTTCAGGATATGGGATAAACTTATACACATAAGGTATCTAAGGGAAGCAGAATTGATAGGCCACCTTTACTAGACTGGGAATTGATAGTTGGATTTTTTTATGGAGCCTCACAAGAAAGAGGAGCAAAATGTGGGGTTGGTGTTGTCATTAAATGTCCCTTACTAGGAACTTTCAGATTGAATATGTCCTATGGCAATGGTACTAACACAAAGGGGAATTACTTGCTCTGTGGTGCATTCTTTATTTTGCATGCTACAAAAAGATAAATAGAATACAGTTAGTAGGAGATTCAAATATTATTATAGATTGATTCACTAATAATAGTAATCTTCAGGTGATCTCTCTTCAGCCTTGGATGTCAAGAATTCGAGCGTTGAGCAAGAATTTTGTCCAGATAAAGACTCAACATATATACAGGTTATATAATAAGGAAGCGGATGAGTTGTTGAAAGAAGCCCTTCTCTTAGAAGAAGATGGAATATTTTTTGCTGAAGATCATGATGGACATATAGGCAATTATGAAATATTTGAATTTTGAAATCTGAAAAGTGAAATTGGTAAATGTTTCAACATGCGTTTATGATCTTGAACTATATTTCATAAGAAAGATGGCAGTTATACCTATGTTGAATTTATTAAGCAGTAAACTGTCTTTTTGTGTTGAATGTAAATTGTGAAAGTTAAGCAGTGAACAGTTTTTTGTTTAAGTCAGATTGATTGTCTCAAAGGGCAGATTTATATGTAAATCTGGAACATAAATATTATATTTACTAATATAATTTTTTTTCCTTTATTGAAAAAAAAAGGGCACTTGCAAGAGAATGAATTGCATTCACGACTAAAAGCAAGGAGTGCAATGCATAATATGCATTATTAGGGAAGATTAAAAAGACCCAATGTTATAATTTAGACAAAACTAGGGTATGTTATGGAAAATTTGTGTACCATAGTGCTAACATAAAACCTTATTATTCTTCATGATTCTTATTACTCTATTTGCAATCATAAAATCAAGAGAACATTGTGGAGTGTTTATAAATAAGAGTCCTAAAAAAACAATTAAACAATTCAAGTTGGCATGTGCCGAAAATTTAATATTGCAAATTTGGGATATCATTAAGTAGAGAAGAGAATATAAAACAAAAGTGAAATGAACCATACAAAATATAACCATTCATGACTTTTTTCAACCTTTTTGTCGATTTGAAATCCATTCGACTAAATGGAAGCCACGATATTTGTGTATGCACCACTACCTGCGCTAAAGAGACTTTGACAATTCATCAATCATGGAATATATATTTATGGGCTACTATGGTATCATTAGACACTACTATGACAAATATGATGTGAATAGCATGCACGAGTCAATGCACATGTTTCTGTGTTCCTATGTTTCCCACCTAGCTGGTGACCTTACATTACACATGACAAGTGTCCACCATTGGAGATGTCACCAATAATTATGTGTAACCTTAATCAAATATTAGGAGGTTAATACCACACTTGTTAGGGTTAAGAAAGGATAAGTAGAACTAATAAATGTTCTTATTTGATAATTGGCACCTAGGACAAGGGATAGCTGAGCTAATTCCAAAATTCATTTCAGTCCTAGAACTTTATCTTGATCTAATTTCACACCTGTTAGTTTGACTATTTCAAGCATGCCAAGAAAAAAGTAGATACAGTCATTGATCCAAATTCATACCTTAAAGAGAAGCTAAGCTATTTGAACTAAAGGCTTTGACAACATTACTTCTAATGCATATATTACTTTTCTAATGCATATATTCCTTCGAGAGCTTATGTCCTCCCTTTGGGGGGATAAAACCAATATGAAACCTCTCATTGTTCATTCAAATGGTATCCCTCAAATGGTTTGATTAACCTGGCTAGCGTAGAGGAACCAACCTTACATTAGATTCATTAGATTGGAATTTGTACTCTATATAAGCATAGCATGATGTAGCCTAATCGAAGGAGAGCCAAAATAATCCTCAACCACCAAGCAAACTCTTCTCAACCAACTGGACTAGCAGGGGAGAGAAAGCAGTCTAGGGAAAGGAATATATCAACCTTAGAGAAGAACTGTGCAGTTCTTGAGCAACTATTTCTTCCCTTCCACCTCGCATGATGAAAGTGAGATGTCATCAAATAGAGAAGGGAAAATAAAACAAAGGTGAAAACATCCATATAAAATACTAATGTTCATGACTATTGTCAACCATTTTTTTGATTTAAAAGTCATTCAATCGAATGGAAACCATGATATTTTCATATCCACCACTGCCTACGCTCAAGAGACTCTATTGGTTCATCGATCATGGAATACATATTGATGGGATGAAATGATATCATTATTCAATGTTATGAGAAATATGATGTGATTTTCATTCGCAAGTCAATGCACCTGCTTCTATAGGCCTCTATTTCCCACCTAGCTAGTGACCTTACATTACATGTGACAAATGTCCATCATCAAAGATTTCATTGATAATTATACGTAATCTTAGTCTAGGAGGTTGATACCAAACTTTGTGGGGTTAAGCAAAGGTAAGTAGAACTAATAAATGTTCTTATTTATTTATTGGCACCTGGGACAAGGGAGAAAAAAAAATGTTTATAATCCCCAAAAGCAATGAAATATTATTGTAGTGTGTACTACAACATGTGCATAGGCTTGCCTCAAAGCATGGTAGAGTGATTTAGAGATGGAATACTCGTAAACACTATGTCACAAGACCTTAATTTTTTATCCTCAAAAAACATCAAAACATAAAAAAAAAATCAACATGCGTGAAAGAGAGGTGACCTATAGTGTTTTGGTCATGCTAATGGATGGGATGGCCATGTGATAGGTGAGAGATTATTTTGTTGTGTGGACATTGTATTTTTTTTTATGCATGCTCCCAACAATTGATGCAAGTTATAACCATATTTAACTTAACTATGTAGCTTCACATTTCATAAACATGTGTCATAAATTACATATTTGTATAATGAAGTGTTGGAACATCAAGCATTGATGGTTCATCACACATATCTTGGGTTTAGTCGGTCGAGAGGTCAACCTACATTTGGATACAGTCGTTCGAGCGATCGACCAGCACACTACACTAGTCGATCGATTAGTCGATGTGCCTGTTGGTCGGACAATCGACCAGCAGTCGAAGATAGTCGGGTGGTAGATTGACCAGCACAGCAATCAACTACAAGTTGGACATGTAGGTGGTTGGGTCGAGAAACCTTGTTGAGATGACTCAATAGAGTGGATTTGGCGGAGTCAACTCTAACAGCCAATGGTTACATGTGGACAAGATAGTATGGATTCTATGGAAATTAGTTAGATCTTGAGGTTATAAAAAGAAAACTCATTTGGTCATTTTCATCATGGCGATTGAGTGATCAAGATCCAATATGCAATGTGATGTTCTGATCATAGTGCACCTTGCTTAAGTGTCGTAATGGTGTCTTTAGACACCACCCTTTGTCTTTGAAATTTTTTGTTCCTCTTCGATCATCTACAATAATGTCTTTTATGTTTCATGTTTTGTTCCACCCTATTCTCCAACATGGTATCAGAGTCGATGGTTTAAAACCTCGACCTATTATATACAAACCTTGTTGAGTCAGATTTGTTGTGTGATTGACTCTGGGCCAATGGTTTGTTAATTGGAACTTATTGAAGCATGCCAGTTTTTGTCTAGATATCGAAGATGGCTTCGAAGATTGATCCTATTGTTCTAAATGGATCAAATTATGCAGTATGGGCACTAGATATGGAAACCCTACTAAATACCAAAGGACTCTGGTAGTATACGAAGGTTGTGATTTCAAATCCAATGGACAACCAAGCGAAGTTTGTTGTTGATGGCAAGAAGGATGAAGTTTTCAGATTCATTATGACCTACATCTCGCAGGAGATCTGATTTCACCTCAGTGGAATCGATTGGCCTCATCGAGTCTAGAAGAAGCTAAATTCATTGTTCAACCAAGTCGATGAGAGCCACATCATGCAATTGGAGAAAGAGTTGATATCTCTCAATCCTCATTCTTTTGAGAGAATGGAGGACTATTTGGTGTGTGTCAAAGAACTCCAATTGAAATTGGGAAAATGTGGAAAAAATTGTTTAAAGAAGGATGGAAAACTCATCGAGTTGGTCCTAATGAACTTGAGAACACCATTCGATGTGTTTGTGTCAACTTTCTACACCAACTGTCAAGCACGCAAGGAAGATGGTAAGGATTACACCTTTGAAGATTTCCATGGTATTTTGATTACTGATCATCATAGATTGCTTGAAGAAGGCAAGCTTGGTGAGAAACACCAAGCCCACTTGTTCAAGGGAAAGCGTAAGATGGATCCCAGGGATAGAGTATGGTTCGATGCCTCTACACAGAAACCTACATACCGTGACTAAAAAAATTAGAGACAAGCATATGCACCACAACGAAGTCGAAAGAAGAAGACATGTCAGTACTATGGAAAGACTAGACAAGTGGAGAAAGTATGTTACAAGAAGTGAGAGAACTTAGAGGAGAAGGTTAAATGCCTTGAAGGAGATGTGTCCATTGTATGTCAACTCACTAATAATTTCACCTTTCAAGTTAGAAATTCTTAGGCCTTGTTGTCTCATTCAACATAGAACGAATGGGTAGTCGAATCTGGGTGTACTCATCATGTGGATAAGTATGCCTCCTTGTTCACATGGTTGGATGAAGCTAAGGAGAGGAAAATCTATGTTGTTGATGATTTTTCTATGGATGTTGTTTATCAGGGTGATGTTGCTTATCGACATGGGAAGATTGTCGACGTTTATCATGTGCCAAATCTAAGTGCCAATATGTTGTATGTTGCTCAGCTAAAATAGACATGTAATATTGTGGAATTTTGGCTAGATTGGTTATATGTTCATGATCTAAAGAAGGAAATTTGATTGTCGTCAATGGGCTCTCAACTCGACGGATAGTTTGTACAAGTTTCGTGGCACGACTCGGCCTGACACTGAACCGACTGCACTTGTTGCTCACACCAATGAGCGAAGTCGAATTTGGCATGAGCGACTCTAACACTTAAAATTTATGAAGTCTGCAGGCATTGGCAACTTAGAACATGGTTGTTGGTTTTTTGAAAGTTTTTCCCCCAAAGGAGTATATAAGGGTTATGTACTTGGGAAACATCATCAAGCACAATTCAACTCTAGAAAAGCATGGAGAGCACAGAACCTACTGGAATTGGTTCACAATGATGTATGTTGCATCAATCTACCTTCACTGGCAAGTGCAAGGTACATTTTGACTTTCATTGATGATTTACATTTTGACTTTCATTGAAAAATAAGAACCTTGTCTTTGAGAAGTTCAAGGAGTTTTGGGCCTTTGTTGAAAAGCAATGTGGTCGACCCATCAAATGCTTGAGATAAAAAAATGGTGGTGAGTATGTCAATTAACCCTTCGAAGAATACTTGCTTCGATCTGGTATTGACTGGAAGTGGTCAATGCATCAAACACCTTAGAAAAAGGGTGTCGTAAAATGCAAGAATCGAACATTATTCGAAATGGATAGATGTCTTTTGCATACTAAATACCTACTCCCTCGCTTCTCGACTGAAGCGGTGTATTGTGCAAACTATCTACTCAATCACAACTTGACTCGAGTTGTTCCTTTGATTACTTTAGTCGAACGATGGTATGGGAAGAAGCATTCAATCGACCACCTCTGTGTGTTTGGATTTGTTTCCTGGGCTCACATTCATGATGATTGTAGAAAGAAATTGGATGCAAATAGTCATGCTTGCATCATGATGGGATAATCTTAAGAGTTGAAAGCCTATAAACTATTTTATCTTGTCAAACAAAAAATTCCATACGCAATGTGTGGTTTGATGAGAATTCTCTCGCCATCAAGTTGTTGAATGCATCCTCTAGATTCTTGTAGGATGATCCCTTTGATGTTGTCTTTAACATTGGTACTCATGTTCCATGTTTTAGTCCTTTGACTAGACAATTGAACTTCCTCCCTATTTCGACTAGACAGTCGACCTCTGAGTCCAATGGTCTGATGTCCTCTGTTTCGACTGGTCCATTGACTAAAGACTCTCTGAATTATGATATACCTATAGAAGTGAACCTTTGTTCCCATGTTTCTTGTTTACCTAGATGGGTTGTCAAGACCATTGAAGTTGAAGGAGTTGATGTTGGAGATGCCTCCTGCAAACGACAAACTTGAAGTCAGAAGCAACATGCCAACATTTCCTTTATGACTCGTGTACTTGAAACCTTCGATCATGTTACCTACTCAGATGTTGAAGGATGACCTGAATGGAAGCAGGTTATGCAAACAGAAATTGATTCTTTATCGAAGAATCACACTTGGGACTTAGTTCCCCGACCACAAGGAAAGAACATTGTAAAATGTCGATGGGTCTACGGGACCAAATTTACCTTTGAAGGTGTTGTTGAGAGACATAAAGCATGCCTCGTTGTGAAGGTATTTTCTCAACAAGAAGGCATCGACTACACTGAAATATTTTCTCATTTCGCAAAGATGAACTCTATTCAACTGATTCTTTCTCTTATTGCTCATTTTGGATGGAAAATCCATCAAATGGATGTGAAGAGTGCTTTTCTACATGGAGACATATCTAAAGAAATTTTCATGGAAAAGCCACCTAGTTTTGTGACAGATTCAAATTTGGTTTGTCGAGTCAAGAAGTCACTTTATGGTTTGAAGCAGGCTCCCCAAGATTGGTATGGAAAAATCGACAGTTTCTTTCTTCGAGTTGGTTACAAACATTGTGAATATGATCACAACTTGTATGTACTCCATACCAATGGAGACACATTTATTGTTGTTGTATATGTAGATGACTTAATCATTACTGGCAATAATAATGATCTCACCCTTATATTGAAGAAACATCTTGTTGACTCCTTTGACATGACAGATCTTGGTACTCTGCATTATTTTTTAGGTCTTCAAGTATTACCACTTTGTGATGGATTTTTCATTTCTCGATCTAAATATGTGACGGATCTGTTGAAATGTTTTAATATGGTTGATTGAAAACTTTGTGCTACTCCTTTTTAGTTTGGAGTAAATCTTACCAAAGCTTGTCAAACACTCGTAGTTGATGCTACACTCTATCAACAATTGGTCGGCAATCTTATAATCTTATTTATCTTACTCATAGTCAACCTGACATTTCCCTTGGTGTTAGTGTGGTTTCTTGATTTATGCAGGACCATAAAGAAATCCACTGGAAAGCAATCAAACGAATTGTTTGTTATCTCAAGAGTACTGCTCATTTTGGCATCAAGTATTGTCACAGTTGAGATTCGTTGGTCGGCTTCACTAACTCCAACTGGGTTGGCGATAATGATGATAAAAAATCCACTTCTCGCTATGTGTTTCTCTATAGCACTAGACCTTTGGTGTGGTCATGCAAGAAACAAAAGGTAGTCTCTTTGTAGACTACATAAGCAGAATATAGTGGCATCGTTCAAGTAGGTACTAAAGCAGTATGGATTGACCAACTTTTGGGAGAACTTGGCCTTCCTATTCAGACCTCAACTACAATCTATCGTGATAACTAGAGTGATATATAGGTTGTTGACAATCCTTTTTCCCACAATAAGATGAAGCATGTTGAGCTCCATGCTCACTATTTGAGGCAGATGGTTCATGAGAACATTGTCTCTCTTGAATATTACATAATCGAAGATCAAGTTGTTGATATATTCACCAAACCTTTAGTTAAAGACAGATTTATCAAGCTCTGCACAATGCTTGGGCTTTAGAGAGCTCCAATTGTGGGGGGGTGTCATAATGATGTAATTTCACCTCCTGAATCTCCAAAGATATGTGTTGATGGGGGGGTGTTGGAACATCAAGTATTGATGGTTCATCACACATCTTATGGGTTCAGTCGGTTGAGAGGTCGACCTACATTTGGATAAAGTCGGTTGAGTGATTGACCAGCACACTACACTAGTCATTCGAGTAGTCGATGTGCTTGTCAGTCGGACAGTCGACCAGTAGTCAAAGATAGTCATGTGGTGGATCGAACAGCCCAGTAATCAACTACGAGTTGGATGCATAGGTGGTCGGGTTGAGCATCTTTGTCGATTCGGCTTGACAGAGCAAATTTGGTGGAGTAAACTCTAACAGTCAACAGTTACATGTGAACAAGATCTTCTGGATTCTATGGAAATCAATTATATCTTGAGTCTACAAAAAGCAAACCCCTTGGGTCATTTTCATCATGAATATCGAGAAATCGAGATCAAATATGCATTGTGATTTTATGATCACAGTGCACCTTTCTTAAGTGTTGTAACGGTGTCTTTAGACACCACCCTCTGTCTTTGACATTTTCCATTCCTCTTTGATTATCTATGGTACTATATTTTCTATTTCATGACGTGTTCCACCCTATTCCCCAACATGAAGTGATGGAAACGTAGAGGGGTTTATGAAAAAATTAAATAGTATTTTAAGAAGTATAATCTTACAACAAAATTATAACAACTGACTAAGAAAAAATCTACTCAGCTTTGTCAAGTTCTAGACAGATATTTTTGTATTTGTTCATTTAATTTGTTTCGATAGAATTCATTGCACAAATACAATGCCTAACGATCACAATGTGATTTGTCAAAGTTCATATAACTACAAAATGTTTTCAGATTATAGTAGTAGAGATTAGATTGTATTGGTCTTTGATGTATAGAAAACTAGCTATAAACAAGAAATTATAATTTTATGTCAGCTATACCTTATGACCATGCATATATACATCTTAACCCATGTGTCTATTATACTATAGCTATTAAATTCCTTAAGGTGGGAATCTAAACCAATGAAAAGTTATTTTCATATTGAAAATGGCATCTCAAACAATTTGATATCTCTAGGCATCACCAGCCCAATGTTTATAAAATAGATGGTAGTATAGATAATCACCTTGTATTTGAACTACTCTTAGGAGATTTGAAATTGTTATTTCCAACACTAACAATGAGTAGTCTTTATTGATACGCCAATACATGTTTTGTTCAAGAGGTCAAATTTCCAAATAAGAGATGATGGGTACTCCATCATTGCTTTGGTAGCCAAGGAAAATTCTAGTAGTGTTGAATTTCTCCATCGAAATAATTCCTTTGCAATGAAGCATTTTCCCACATCTTTAAATAAAAGCATACCCTAAACATTCCCATTTAAGGCATTTCCTCAAATTAGTTTGATCTAATTTGGTGGTAGTGTTGAATTTGGCCATCATAATAATTCCTTTTTTTTTATGTTTTACTTATACAACTAGTAGTTATGGTTCTTCTTTATTATTATAATCATTTAGCACATTAGTTGCATAAATAAGATCATTGAAAGAGAGGAAATCACAAAAAAAATAGAGACACGCAGATTATCCTAAGAAACCATCACGGGGAAGAAAACCCAACAAAAACTTCCTCAATATAGATAGACCAAAACCTTCCTTGAAGTCACCCCCAGTTGCAGCAGCTACTCCTCCAAGACTTGTGCAATTTTTCCTCTTTTTGTAGAGCACATGAGTGAGTGTGAAAATGAGGTGCTAGCCTCCTTTATAAATAGTAGTATGGGATCCCTTAATTAGGTCTGGGCCAACCTATCACTTTACCCTTTTAATTTACATTTAATTGCCAAGGCACAAAAGGGCCGAATTTTACAAAGGCACAATAGGGCCTAATTAATAAATATAATATAATAATATTATTCAATACTCCCTCTTAGGTAGAATATTCTTCGAAGTTACAATATTTCAACACTCCCCCTTAACAAGAAGGGTATTCTATTGACAACATCAATAACAACTGATTGGACTCAATACAACATCAAGAGGAGGAGACATCGTCAACAACATATGGAACATTGTTTGTCATATCTATAAATCATTGGGAGTTTTTCTCATCATCAACATTAGTAGAAACTGAGCATCGTCATCATCTCTAGTGCGAAACTGGAGTAATATCATCATCATCAATAGCATGAAGTTGGAACATCAACATCAACAACGCAAAGCCAGAACATCAACATCAACAACACAAATCCGAAACATCAACATCAACAACACGAAGCTAGAACAACAACATCAATGGAAACAGAATGAGACGAGAGCATCAACAGCAGCAAAAACAACAGTGAGCACTCTGACAAACCATCCATCTGGACCTTACGAGATCTGTCCAGGGATAATAAAATCCCCTAGGATATAACTCCTAACAAGTTTCCACACTACTAACCACAGCAAGTATATACATACATAGGCACTCTGACGGACCGTCCATCCGAACCTTACGGGATCTATCCAAGGAGGTTCAATCCTCTAACATATAAATCCTAACGAGTTTACCTGCTACTGGTCGGGATACCATAGTATCATTAGCATCACTTACCATTTCGAGGGAAGTCCTTTCAGACTACACCAAGATTGTCTCAGAAGTACTCAAACTTCACACGAGACATAGGATTAGTCAACACATTTGCTACCTGCTCATATGTGCCAACATATTGGAGCTTTACAACTCCCTTCTGTACCATAACATGAATGTAGTGGTATTGGATCTCATTGTGCTTCATCTTATCGTGGAACACTAGGTTCTCTATCATATTTATGCAACTCTAGTTATCACAAAGGATCATGGTAGCATCCATATCTAGGTCCAATAGACTTGTCAACAACTTTTGAAGCCATATGTCTTCACAACTGGAAGAGCATGCTGCAATGTACTCCTCTTCTGTCCTACTGAGAGAAATATTGGATTGCTTCCTGCTTTTCCATGAAGTCATGGCTTACCCTAAACTGAAAAAACATCCTGAAGTGATTTTTCTGTCTAAAGCACTTCCAGCCCAATCTGAATCAGTATAGCCATACAATATGAAGTCACGATCTCTAGTATAACAAAGGCCATAGTCCAACGTACCCTTAAGGTATCTCATCACATGCTTTGTAGCTACAAGGTGAACACGTCCGGGATCCACTAGATACTAACTCAAGGTGTTCACAACAAAGCATATATCTGGTCTGGTATTCATTAGATACATCAACGAACCAATCACATGTCTATATAGAGTAACATCAATTATTTTTGATGAAGTATCAGCCAATAAATTTAGATTCATATCCATAGGAGTGGACATCGCTTTACAGTCCATCATGTCGAATATCTTTAGAATTTCCTCAACATACTTTCATGGATTAAGGAAAATCACTTATGGGCTCTGCCATACTTCAAGACCTAATAAATAGTGCATCAGGCCTAGGTCCTTCATTTCAAATTCAGAGGAAAGCTTCTTCTTACAATCTATGATAAGCTTTTTTTCATTTGTCAAGAATAAGTCATCCACATATATCAGAAGTATAATTGGTCCATCATTCTCAATCTTGAAGTAAATTTTGGGATCAGTTTTACTCTTGGTAAATCCCAAGCTCATCAGAAAACTATCAATCATGTCATACCAAGATCTTGGAGCTTGCTTCAACTTGCATACATGAGTCTTCTTGTCCTGTACTTCAAAACCAAATTTTCACATTGCATTGTACCAACCTGGTTGATCCGGATTTTATGAGCAGAACGAAATGAATACAGATTATTAATAGGTGCTTAACACGAAAATAACAGAGATACAGTAAAACTGGTTTTCTATTAAATAACGAAATAAGCTGAAACTGTAAAAATGCAGCGGAAACAAG
>ML825115.1:0-12489 GCA_009831015.1 Picea engelmannii | reverse complement strand
AAGGAGGGTGACATGTAGTGTCATCACTACATGATGAGCCCATTTTTTACTTTATATGGGTATTCTTTGTTCACTTATTTAGGTCAAAATTTTATCATTGTTTTCACCCTTTTAGTGAATGAAATATTTGCAACCAGATTTTCAAAGTATTTTTTGTAGTTTATTATACAGATTGAAATATTGGTTGTAAAATAGGTCGCTAATAATTGTTGATAAAATGGTTGAAAACCTTTTTATGAATGAAAAAAAGGCTTTTGAAATGAGAGTATTTCTCATAATAAATAATCTACATTTCACTTGAATAAAATGGTGAATAAACAAAACAAAAAAAATTGAAGAGGATCGATACCCCTCCACTCCAAGGAGCGGAGAAGAGAAAAATAAATTATGTGGAAGAGATCAAGAGATGAATACTTATACATATCTACCTAGGTAAGGGTTATAAAATTCAAGTTTTCAGGTTTTTCTTGCATTCTAAATCTATTTAGAGAATAGTTAAATCTACCCTTTAATATACCAACCCCATTTGGATTCATACAAGAGATAAAGAATGGTTGATAATTTGTGATAGTTGGTATAGCATCAATTGTCACCACTGAAGCATTGATGACTTTGTTGGCCTTGTCCCTATCCTACTTGCAAACACTATTTCCCCATACCTCCTCTAGATTATCTAAAAAACAATATTTTGGAACTTGTGTGCACCCTAACAAATATACAACATGCGTATATGTGGGTTGCTCAAAGGAAAGTCACGTAGATGTCAAAAAATCTCAAAAAACATATTTTTGCATAATTGTGCATTGGTTTTCGAGTTTGGTTAGTTTCCTAACTCATTTTACCCATACTAATTGTCTCCAACTGTTTGGGGATGATATAAGTAGAGCATTACCCATGAGGAGAAAGGTAATGAATGAATGAATACTAAAGCAAAGTAATGTTGGTTTAATCCCACCTCATTTGCAATCCCATGTAACTCTAGTTATTGCTTTGGTCCTCATACTTGGAAACCCATGTTTCCAACCCTTTCTATGCACTCCCCTATCTAACCAAGAGATCTTCCTAGATTTTCTTTGGGTTTGTTTGTGCATCAGAGTTGGAGGTTTACCATATGTGTAATAGCCTGGGTGGAGGGACCTAGAGTTTGTTTGATGAGGGGTGTCGTGATAGAGCAAGTAACAACTACACCTCAAGCTATTGTTTTAATAATAAATATGTTCATTCCTTCGATTTCTGGTGTTCTTTATGTGTAATTCATTGATTTTGAATATATATTTATCTAGAACACTAGTTATTGCAAATCTTTCTAGTTTTTATCAAATTGACTAGAGTTAGTTATTAGATAACTACCTTACTTTGTTGTTTTGTGTTTGCAAGTCTTGCGGGTTTAGGAAGGAGAAATTGAGAAAGAGCGAAGGAACTTCTAGCTTTGGATCTACATCAATCATTGGACCTTGGGTAAGTTATTTCTTTCTTTGCCATAGTTAGTTATTTTGATTAAAGAAGTTACAGACTTCTTTGTTTTTCTTTTCTTGGAATTTGTTGGTCTTTAAACATAAATAGAATTGTTATGGTCTACCCAAAACCATAGGGGAATTCCCTGCAACAGAATTGAAAGGGTTGGAAACAAGGGATTCCATGTCTGAGGACCAAATCAACAACTAGAATTTGTTGAAATGTACACTTTACACTGAGAGGGGGGGGTGAATCAGTGTCTGGAACTTTTGGCTATTTTTCACACTTTCATAGATTAACTAAATTAACTAAATAAGATATGCAGTTCAATTAACTATTCATAAACATCTAAAACACAAACTTTATGAAGTAGATATAATATATTTCTTTTATTTATTTAACTTGTATAAATACATATAAAATCAATCCTTTAATATCTTCAACTTCAACTGAATATGAGAGATCCAACTCTCTAATACAAGACCCATCTTGTAGTTCTTAGATCCAACTGAGAAATCAGGAATCCAACCCTCATAACAAGACCTAGCTTGTTGATCTCAGATCCAACTGAGATGTGAGGAATCCAATCATCATAACAAGACTCAGCTTATAAACATACACCAACCCGATAGAATGAATTTTCATTCAATCCATTATATATACATATATATTTAATCCACCAAGAAACACTTAGATTCACCACCACTTATGGTTTATATAGTATTTCAAACGATATAGGATTGAACCAATGTGTCTTTTTTACATGAACCATTGCACCTCTTCATTTAACTAACTAATCTTGATTCGAATCTTTGTCCTCGTGAGTTGATCACAGATATGGATCAACTCATTATATCGTTCTCATGCTTCTATTGCATCCTCAGTTTTCCAACAGATCATATTCAAGCTTTTACCGATTCTATGTATTGTTATTGTGTTAATTCTCCGTCGAATTACTCTACAGACCTTAAGTTGTTTACAGAAATGAAATCAGTATAAGGCACTTCCTTCAACCCAATGTTCAAATGACTACAGGTTCAAAACCATGGGTTTATCCATTTTAAGTGTTGTTCATAGCGCCTCTTCTTTCACCCTTATTCCTCTATCACGAGACCAATGTTGGAACCAAGTCCTCCGGACTTCGACCTTCTTACATTTTATCAGAGTAATACTTCCCGAAGTAAACTTCGTCGAAGTACATATGAGTACTTTCTGCTCACATATTTTTCATATGCCCTTCGCTAAGAACCAAGGGCTTATCTCATTTTTGTCGTGTAGTTATTGAACTTGGCCCTTGAGTTTCTTTTAAGAACCTTCACATGACCAAGATCTAGGATTGTTAGACTTAGGCCAATAGGAGCTCCGGCTCTCTGGGTATTGGGGATTATTGGACTTTACAAACCTTGTATCCTTCCGGAGTAAATTTTGTCGAATTGTGTATACTCTATTCACTAGTATATCAGACGGTCGATTTTAATCTTTCGTTCAATGGAAAATATTGGCTTACCCAGAGGCTTCCACAAAATTGACAATCACAACTTAATCAGGAGTTGAGATCTTTTGTCCATGCTCTTTCAACATAGTGGAGCTTTAACACTTGGTCATTGTGCACTTTAATCTTGAGTTGACATGTGTCTATAAACTTCAACACTCCAAATCAATGGTTGATGGGATTTCCTGATCTGACGATCAACGGGAGTTCATGACTCTGGGGCTTCGGCCTTTGGGTAAACTTACTTATTTTAGACTTCTTTACGTCGGAGTGGTCAGCGTCATAGTTGACCACCTGATCCAACAACTTGTATTGATCCTGAGGAGATCTTAGATCAACGATATGCATGAGTTCATTTAATCAAAGACTCTGGGATATTGTGGCTTACACTGTCCTTCCACTAAACTCGATCAGATGGTCAAGAATTCATTTGAAGTCCCTCCTTGATCAAACGGCTGGCAGGATTTCCTGAATTCACAAGTTCGTGTGTTTTCCTTATCTCCAATGTTCGTCAAAGTGGAAAAGTTCTGATGTCTCGAAACTTACGCTATCCTTCCACTTGGCTTTGATCAATGGTTCTAATTGATCTGATGGTTGCGATTACTCCCGAAATTTGAATGGACGATTAGATTTCCACGATCCTTCACAAGGTATTCTTCTATGTAGGCTCTGGCTTCTGCATGATCTGACGGTCCAATATTTTCCCGAGAACTATATCAACGGACATGATTCTTCCTTGATTATTTTGGAGTTTTATTGTGGGGATTTCAATCTCGATAGTACTTCTACAATGCGCTCTCCCTTCTGGTCCTTCCTTCATCTTTTCCAAATACCTTAACATTGCATGCTCTAATTTTGTGTGTGTGTTCTTTGTAGAATGTCCCCGCTATCTCTCATGAGCTTTAGGAACTTAGGATCATTGTTGATCTTATCGCGATCAACATTGATCGCGAATTGCTTCTGTCTCAAGGTGATCTTCCTCTACCCCAAGGTGATCTTCCTTTTCCTCTGATTACTGTACATGTTTGACTAATGTTTCCATCAATGACAACACATAATCAATAATGCCAACAATCTCCCCCTTTAGCATTGAGGGCAACATATCTATAAAAAAAATAATTTTTCTCCCCCTATCATTGATCTCATTTTCAAGCTGGAGG
Source organism: Picea engelmannii (assembly GCA_009831015.1). Taxonomy (NCBI): domain Eukaryota; kingdom Viridiplantae; phylum Streptophyta; class Pinopsida; order Pinales; family Pinaceae; genus Picea; species Picea engelmannii. The sequence continues at coordinate 8,382 of ML825115.1, read as the reverse complement.
ATTTGAAATTTTACTTATACCAAATACTGATACCAAATTTGTTTTACTGTTTTTCTCCCCCTTTGACATCAATGACAAAGAGTTAAACTTTTACTACTTTTCTCCCTCAGTGAATGTGCCAGTTGTTATCTCAATCTCTTGGGATTTTGTGTTCAAACGGGTAGTCTTATTGATACCAGTTTTTGTAGTGATCAAGTCTTTTAAAACTAATCCAATGAATTCCTCATTTGATGACCAAATTAAACACTCCCCCTGAGTTTTTTTTGTTTCATAGGGTTTTAATGTCTTCTCCTTTGTCTTAAAGGACAAGGGTGTGAATCTTACTAATCTTCTTGATCTGTTCATTTATTCTTGTTGATATTCTGATCTTTCAAAAAAATGCCATTGATCGATATCAATTAATTTAATTTCCATTCTTCAACCAATTTAATATTTTATTCACAGTCCTTCGACTCTGCAGAAACCAACTTCAACTTATGTCCTTTAGAAATAAGATTGAATTGATCATTTCATTTGTTGTTTGTTAAGTCCTCTTCATAAGTTTTTCATTCTTTTGGAAATTCCTTATTGGGTTTAGATCATACCATACTTTAGTAGTATTTTGTAGTACTTACACCAAATCATGTTGTAAAATCCTTCCTCCTTCCTTTTATTCATATTTTATGTTTGAGGGGAAATTTAGTAGTTCATGAAAATAACATTGGAAAACTTCCAAGTTATTCACTGCTCAATTCTTTTGGTTGCTATGCTATTGAAGATTCACCATTATTCTGTGTAAGTGAAACTTCTTCATTTTCATGTGTCGGATCATCTCTCTTGCTTTCTATTTCAGATTTTCTTCTCCATACCTTTTCATGAGATATTTTGTTTGCAAGATCTTCCTTTTCTAGATTTGTTCTTTGAGACTTGTCATTTCTTCTTTTCTTCCAACCTTCATTAGATTTTCTTCCTGACTTTGATGAATTATTTCTCATGGATTGACTTCTTAATTTTCTGCAGTTTTGGGATTTGTGACCAAACCTATCACAGTTGTAACATCTCATTGTATGACAAAAATTTGTTGTGTGGCCAATATAATTGCATCTCCAACATCTCATTGAGTTATTGGACCTTCCTGAATTTTTCTTTTCAGGATTCTTGCATTCCAATGCTTTGTGACCAAAGTTATTAAAAGAAAAGAAATAACCATTGAAGGTTCTTCCATACTTGGGTCTATTGTGACATGAGAAGTATGTCTTTTGATATGTTTCTTGTTTTTTAATTTTATAGATTCCTTCCTTGACAAAGTTCATGGTTTGTTTTAGGTTTGTGACTGTACCTTTTTCTTTTGAGGAGTATTATCCTTTATCATGCTTTTGAATGGTGCTCCATTTACCACCTTCTTCTTTCTTATTGTATCCAAGACCATTTTTGTCATCAGTTGGTCTTTGACTGTTCCAGATCCTATCTAGGATAGTTGAGTTGTTCTGAAATTTTACATTTGCTTTTGTCTTTTCATTCTTCTTTTTGAGGTTGATAACTTTCATTTCCAACATATAACATATTTCTTCCTTTTTAGTCAATTGAATTTTCAAGGCTTCTTCTTTTTCCTTAGATCCTTCAAGTTGAGTCTTTAGATTGATGACTATTTCTTTTGTATCATCCAAGACTTCTGTGCAGTTTGTTGAGAAAAAGGTATGGAAAACCTTACTCCAACATTTTCATATCTTGTCGGGCTAAGACAAGATAGTTGGGAATGTCACCCGGGGTTTATAGCCTCTTAGCAATTGCTTAATCCACAAGTATTAATTACAAAGGACTAAGGTTGGTCTTTATGTGTTGTATATATTAGTGCAAAAGAAGTAAACTTTAAACAAAGTTACATAAAAGTGTACAAAAATTATACAAATGTATATATCAAGATTAAAGCAAAAGAACGAACCAGGTCATTAAAACACATGTGTGAGACTGAAAAAGTAATCTGATTTTTCATTTATTTCATTCTAAGATACAAAACCGAGTTCTCTCTGCAAACCCCTGCGAGGGTAGGGACCAAAATCCATTTTAGAAGCCTTCGATGGACACCATACAAAAAGACTCTGACAATCAAGAAGAAAACCGAAGCTAAATGTATGGATCAGCTTGCCATAAACTGTTGTCACTTGACTCTGCAAGATATTCTTTATCAGCCATGAAACTCAATTCATGCACAAACAAAAATAGACAGATTGTCAAAGATAAATCATACACCTTAAAAACAAGTTGTTGAAATGTGTGATTCGATTTTTGAATCATGTTGCCTTCAATAAGACCCTGGTGTCATCAAGAGGATTAGGTTTTCTAGTAAACTCGGAATGAATAAAAGTTGAAAGTATCTCACTAATGTAGAGCAAACCTTATGGTTGTAATTCTCCTTCAATTCCTCCTTTGTCTCCTCATTTGATTGAACTTTTATTCTCTCTCAATAAGTTATGGTAGTTGAACTACCTTTCTTTAGTTAAGCCAAACTAACTTAACTAATTAGTTTGAGACAAATAAATAATACTAATATATAAATAAGGGTCTTAAATAATAACTAAATAGGTGGGACCCCTTGTGACTCCTAATTATTTCCTTTTATAGTTATCTGACATAACAAATATCCAAATCATTTAATTCAAAAATATATCCTTGTAACTCTCTCGTCATATATATATGCTCAAATAATAAATATGAGCAGAATGTAATATAATCATGTCCCTAAAAACAATATCATATCCAAGCTGTCTAATAAAAAAAAAACTCAAATGAATGTTGTTGTCCAAAACAGTGCCAAATATATGCTTGTTGTTCAAAACTTTATCAAAATAAAAATAATGTCTTCAACATATAAAACAACCTTAATCATTAAAATCTATATTTACTATGTGAGGCATTAGGCCTCTTCTCGTTGTTGTCCCCTTTTGAATTTTTTGTGGCAGCCTTTGACTAGTTAGAGCCTTGAGGTTGAATTTCACTAATGACATGAGAACATTCATCCTTAAGATGAAGGCGAGAGGAAACTGACTTGGAAGAATCTTTGGATGATCTAGGGTGAGTGGCTATTCCCTTTCCTTTGACTTGCACAGGCTTGGGGACATATTTTTTTAATCTTTTACTGGCATGTGATGACTGCACGGGTGAGACAGCAGGCTCATCTTGGGAAACTTGATTTTTTGGTGGTTGAGGGGGTAATGACAATAATGTAGTGGGCCAACCGTGGTGGTGAACAGCAGGCTGATGTACAATCTCTTGCCAACCATCATTGGTGAGATGTTCTGGTCGCATAGACACATGGGGAGGGACTCAGACACCGAAAAGGTTTTGATGTGCTTGGAAAGGAGGTATTTATGGTCAAGGATGGAAGATTCCTTGACCTACTAAGTTAAATAAACCAGCTTGGAAAAGGTGGTTCAATTCCTGGGGGTCATCATCGAAATTTATGGAGAACCGAGGTCTTTTGTGACTTCTATTCCAATTTCCCCTACCTTTGTTACCTCTACCATTACTGCCCCTGCTGAAAAAGCTCATCCTATAGAAATATTCAATGAATCATGAAAAAATCTTAATAATCCATACATGAAACTCCACTTAAATAAAATCAAGAGTTGGCTCTATTATTTACCACAAAACCCATGCAATTCATCCATAAAATTTCCATTAATCAATTGCCATATGAACAAGGAATGATAGGGTCATTGGGAATATGAGGGGTTAGTAGTGTGCATAAAATGGTAGCATGGAGGGGGAAATATACATGGATAATGTTCAAGCAATCATAAAAATAATCAAACTATGTATATAACCAACTCTTAAAACACCAATCAACAATTAACCTCCATCTCCATTTCTTTTATTTTCATACAGACTTTTCCCTAAAAATAAGTAATAATAGAACAAGGAGTGTAAAAAGTGTAAGTGGGATAATGAGGGGAGTGTAATGTGTGTAATATGGTATAATGGAAGGGAATCCAATGGTTATTGTTCTTCATTATCCATACAAAACAATGCCATCATCATAACAACGAAATTTCCAAACCCTTTCCTGTTTCAAAATCAAAATTCAATACTTTGTTTCAAAATTCCAAAATTGGTGCTTCACTTCAATACTATTCATTGTTCCTTTCATAATTACATTTACATAATTCATTTAATAAACATTGTCCAAGAAACAATTCAACATACATAACACAACCTGCTCACAATAGGGTCAAGGAAACACAGTATTAAAACAACTAAAAATAACAGTCGAAGTATGGACAGACTGGGTCCAAAACATTGCCATCAGTATTATTTAACCACTTACAAAGTTTCTCGAAATCAACCAAAAAGGAACCCATGTGGATAACACAAAATTAAATTGAGATTTCAAATAACAAAACTTCCAGAATTCTCGTTCGCAGAGTTCATTCAACATATATATAATTCGTCAACAAAGGTATTTTATCCATCCATAAAAATTGACCACCTTACACACGCTAACAGAGCACGGCTATATCTCTTAAACAATGTCTTACAATGTTGTCATCGCTTCAATATTGTCACATAACAGACTATGTTTTATAAATAATTGAGCTTGGAATTAACTCTTAAGTAACAAATCGACAAAAACCTCATGACAAAAGAGATGTGAACAATGCCTCTATCAAATGATGGGTTAGCCATCCTTACACAGTTATTCAAATGTAGGGTTTAAGATACCATTCATCAACAACAATGAGGTATGGGAGAGCAAGCAGGAAAACACTTTGAGGGTTTAATCAAAAGAATGATTCAACAATCTTTTACCACCTTTATGTTCCACATACCTCTTCACGGGCCCTTTATAGAGGTCGCGAGCAAAATATCCATGATAGCCATATAAATAATTGACAGGAAAAATCTAAATATAATCCAAAGGCTGCGAGCAATGACACCACTTTGCAATATAGATGCAAGAAACAACGAAAAGCCAGAGATGAGGCAAACCCGAAACACTTTCTCACAAGTTTTTCCCATAGGTACAGCAACAGAGAAACCATTGTTACATCAACAGTGAGAAACACTCACACATCATTCAACTGTGAATTCGCTTGGATATAAACACCATAGAGACCAACTTCATCCAATTCCAATACACATTCAAGAAAAAAAAAAAACATATGCCATAACCTTGGAAAAGCGTAGATAGTAAGCAAATGCAAGAGCCAACTTTTGATTTAATTAATGAGCAGAGCAAGAATTCATGGATGGAGCAGCAAGAACCTTCATACCTGGGTGAAAAAATGCCAAGGAAAATAGACAAAGTTCAAACACTTCTTTCACGGTCGAGAAAAACAGAGGCAGCATCAACGAACAAAAATGATCAATTGCAAAATAGCAAGGGTGGCGACCATTGAGGTAGGTTAGAGCGACGTGTATTTACTGCATGTCGTATCCACACTTACTCCTTCAACCATAGCCAGTACAAGCGAGCTAGCCATACAACGCATAATCCACTATTTCCATAACAATTCAATGCAAACGGGATACGCCGCCCTTTTCCTATACTTTCAAACTTTAACATATGCGCCAACCCCAATATAATATATGTCAACACTTTCTAGGGAGACCATGTCCCAACTCTTAAGCTTTAAACTTTAAACAATGGCGCATAACCCTTTTAACAAGAGATCTACAATACCATTATCATCCATTACTTCAAGCCTGGAGTTTAGATTTCCTTTTAAATTGAGTGCAGCAGAATAAAACTTATTATAACTATCAAAACAACATCATTTCTCTTTTAATCACATTTCCCATAAAATTTGTCATCTGGCCATTTGTTTTAAAGAGTAACTTAAAGGCAATAAACTATAGAATTCATCTCGCAACCAAGTCATAAGCACATAAGCAAATGTGTCATCCTTCTTTCATATCCACACATGGGGTCCCACCTATTAGTATATTCTTAATTATAAATAAATAATACGGCATTGCAACCACTTTGCATGCAGGTACCTATGTTAAGCTTTTGGGCGTCAACACAGTTATTAGCTTTGTCATATGTCTTTAACTCTTCTATATCTTTTGTTAGATCAACAACTTCATTCTTCAATCTTTTGATTTCTTCCTTGTTTTCTAGCTGAATCCTTTTGAGGTTGATGGCTTCTAATTCCAACCAGTGGCATGATTCTTCCTTTTTAGTTAATTGGATCTTATTTGTTTCTTCATTTTAATTAGTTTCTTCAATTTGAGTCATTAGAGTTGCATTAGTACTTTCATTTATCTTTTTGACGTTAATAATTTCCAATTCCAACACGTGACATGATTCTTCTCTTTTAGTTAATTGGATCTTATGGGCTTCTTCATTTTTCTTAGTTTCTTCAAGTTGAGTTTTTAGACAGATGACCATTTCTTCTGTCTCTTCTAGTACTTATTTTCTTGTATTGTCATGTGTCTTTAATTCCTCCATTTCTTCTATTAGATTAGCAACTTCGATCTTCAATCTTTTGATTTCTTCTTCTTTGTTTTCTAGGTGAATATTTTGTTCATGTTCTTCATGGTTAGATTGATATAACTGTTGTAGTAGCAACATATCTTTCTTTTGAAGCTTCTCCAACTCTTCAAAAGTGCACATAATTGTGTATTCAAGTTGGTCAAGAATATCCTTAGTAACTTCAATATATAGACCATTTGTTAGTTCCATATTGATCATTTCAAATGTAGTTATAACATCATTCTTAAAATCTAATAGTTTTTCTTTAGTGAATACTGAGGTATTCATCAATTCCTTGATGTAGTAGTCTTATATGTTGATGACTGGGGTTTGCATCAATTCTTTGATCGAATTGTACTCTTCTGTGTTTTGTTATTTATTCTGATCAGAATTATCTTTATCTGTATTTTGTTCTTTAATCTGATTTGATTTCTCCATTTCTAAGTTTTGTTCTTTAATCTAATTGGATTTCTTTGTTTCTTTGTTTTGTTCTATAAACTGATTGGAATTCTCCATTTCTTTGTTTTGTTATATAAACTTATTGGAATTCTCCATTTCTTTGTTTTGTTCTTTATTTTAATAAGAAATCTCTAGTTGGAGCCATGGCACTTTAGCAGAGGTGATGTGTCCCATATTTTCTTTGACTTGGTCTGACAGTCCATTATGGATTGCCTTTAATGTTATTGAATTATTTTTCTTTGCTTCTTTTGCTGATTTGGTTTTGTTCTTTGAGGTAGTTGAGTACCAAGGTTTAGATACTACCGAATCCCAAACACTAGATCCTCTTGACTTCAGATATTGTTTCATTCCTTCCCTCCATGAAGAGTAGTTTGTTCCATCAAATAAGGGAGATTCATTTGTGGAGAGAGCCATTTGTCCACCCATTTCTTCAAAGTATACCTTCCAGTGTTTAAACTTTGTTGAAGAAACCTGCTCTGATACCAATTGTTGATATGTACACTTGACACTGAGAGGGGGGGTGAATCAGCGTCTGGAACTTTTGGCTACTTTTCACACTTTCATAGATTAACTAAATTAACTGAATAAGATATGCAATTCAATTAATTATTCATAAACATTTAAAACACAAACTGTATGAAGTAGATATAATATCTTTCTTTTATCTAATTAACTTGTATGAATACATATAAAATCAATCCTTTAATATCTTCGACTTCAACTGAATATGAGAGATCCAACTCTCTGATACAAGACCCAGCTTGTAGTTCTCAGATCCAACTGAGAAATGAGGAATCCAACCCTCATAATAAGACCCAACTTGTCGATCTCAGATCCAATTGAGATGTGAGGAATCCAATCCTCATAACAAGACTCAACTTGTAAACAGACACCAACCTGATAGAATGAACTTTCATTCAATCCATTATATATACATATATATTTAATCCACCAAGACACACTTAGATTCACCACCACTTCTGGTTTATATAGTATTTCAAACGGTATAGGATTGAACCAATGTGTCTTTTTTACATGAACCATTGCACCTCTTCATTTATCTAACTAATCTTGATTCGAATCTTTGTCCTCATGAGTTGATCAGAGATATGGATCGACTCATTATATCGTTCTCATGCTTATGTTGCGTCCTCAGTTCACCAACAGATCATATTCGAGCTTGTATCGATTCTATGTATTGTTATGGTGTTAATTCTCTGTCGAATTACTCTATAGACCTTAACTTGTTTACATAAATGAAATACATATGAGGTGTTTCCTTCAACGCAATGTTCAAATGACCACGGGCTCAAAATGTTAATCCCTAAGATTGGCTCATTACCCCTTAATTGGGGCATATTAGATTAGTAATGTTATTTTATTTATGTCGGCTTTAAGCCATTAGTTGTAATTATACCTCCTAGTCTCCTATATATACCAAGGAGACATTTTCATTTTGAATCATCTTG
>ML825114.1:45068-66108 GCA_009831015.1 Picea engelmannii | reverse complement strand
ATAAATGATTGACTGCCAAACTTATTTATGTACAATATCTTCCACCTTAATCAATCCAGCCATTATTTTCAAGTAAAGTCAAATTTCCAATGAAACCATGACAACAATTGATTGATATAATGAACCTTGTCGATGCTCTTGATTATGAATAAAAACAATGATAATGACAGTTGTGACTTAATCTGTCAAGAAGGTCCATACTCACAATTTATGAACAGTAAAAGACTGAAACTACGTGAAACTTGCAAACAAGTTGTTATGTGATCTCCATAACTATAAAAGATATTATCATGATCTTCGGTAAATATGTCATCCTTGTCAAAATGAATGAACTTGCTTTCTGGGATCTATTTTTCATAGTTGTCATATTGATTCATAAACAGTAAGCCTATGGCAGGTCCATATCACCAACACGGATGCTTCTGTGGAGCAAAATTCTTTTTTCTATATTGATCTTCTTCAACTAGTTATAAGCCATGTCATATGTTGGTAAATAGTCGCGTCGACCAGAAAACAGACCAGTTGACCTCCCAATACTCGGGTCAACAAAATGATAGACAAGTTGACTGGGAGAAGGGAAAGTCGACTATATGTAGGTCGAGTCGACCAATTTCCTAGCAAGTCGACTAGATGAAAGGCGAGTCAATCGTTTGCAAGTCAAGTTGACCAAATATCTGGTCGACCAAGAGAAAGCCCCGTCAAATGGAAGGCGAATGTAGTTGACTAGAAAAATCGAGTTGACCAAATATCTGGTCGACCAAGAGAAAAACCAATCAAATTGAAGGCGGATGTAGTCGAATGGAAAATGTTGTCAGATGAAAAGGAAAAGAGGGAAATGACTCGTGCGGAATGAGTCGGCCATCAATAGGGAAAAAAATTATCTAGAGACGAATTTGGTATTCAACAACAAATAAAACATCTAGAGGGTGATTTTGATAACCAATGATGAAGGGAAAATGCCCAGAGGACGAATTGGGTGACCAACAACAGAGAAAAATGTTGAGTATGGCTCATGGGCAAGGATAAAATGCCCAGGTAGCAATAAAAATGTTTTATAAGGTTTGTAGGAAATGAACAAATGCCCAACAAGTGTTATTGTGTTGTGAAGAGCCTATGGGCCAGGAAAAATCGCCCAACTAGCATAAAAATGTTGTGAATAGCTTGTGGGCAAAGGAAAAACACCCCACAAATATTAAATTGTGATGTACAGTTTGTGGGAAAGGAGGAAAAACATCCATCATTACCAATTCGACCCAGCAAGCAAATCAAGTCACCCAACAATGAGAAAAATGGCATAGACAATGAATTAGCATAAACTACAGTGCACTGTATGACAAAGTGTATGTCTCAGGTCTTTTGGGTTTATCAACACTCCAAGAGAATACAAAATTAGCATTTTATATCAACAAAAAATCTATCAAAGAATCGATTTAAATGTTGAGGGGTAGTAAAAATAAATACCACCATAACATTTTAAGTGACTAGAGAACTCAATCACACATCAAAGCCAGTAGATTGTTTATCTTGGAAACCAAACATTCGATGGGGATTTTTTATTAAGGTCATGAGATAAATACAAAGGCATGAGATATACACAAACTCTGTGTATTGTTACTCATTGTCAATACTTGATTTTCAAATTGCATGGCTCATAAGCACCTTTTCTCAATGTGGGCAAGCTTCTTGATTCCTTCGTCCAACGAACTTCAATCAGGTTATCTCCTTCGAGCTTTCATTTATGCTATTGTTCTCCCTTATTTCTCCTTGTATCTCCCCATGTTTCCTTCTTCATTACAACCATAATTATTTTAATGGGTTTTCTTTCAAAGGCCAACCGTCATAGATGTTTGTTTTTGTAACACACTCGATCCCTAAGTACCCTTTCTAGGGATGGGGCATCAAAATTTTGCTTACTTTAATCGTCTCAAATAAACTCTCTAAGGTCTCCATCCTCTTCTACTCATCTGTAGCTTTCTAATGACTGCTACGAGACTCAAAACCAATCTCTGGATTGCAAGTTAAGGCCTCATGAAGTTCTTCGGGCGTTATTAGTTGATGGCCATGTGGCACCCACGTGGGTTCATCTCATTCATACCATCTCCAGGTTCCTACCTCCACAGGGAAATTCCATCCACCGTCCAATCCAACAGTGTGACTTGGTCCTCATCTAACGCACAGGTTAGAGGGGAATTCGGCGTTCGACGCTTCGACACTGAACGCCCCTTTCCTCTCTGCACGCATGTCCTCCAGAGTCTTGAATTCTCGAACTCTCCAAGGAGCTCGAAATCTCTCAGCGTGGCCCTAGCCTTCGGGCCTTTCAACTTACCCACAACACTGCATCCCAAACCTCTAGAGTCCCGAAGTTTCAGACTCTCCAAGGGTCCACCCTCACACGTGGTGATATGCTAAATGCGAAGGAAAGGACAGGTGGGTCCCGAGCACTCCACTCGCCAAATGGACCAAACAGGTAAGTGCCAGGGGTGACATGAGGCAAATCATAGATGACACGTGGCCCCTATGATGACATGTGTCACGTTTTAATGGGAACATAGGTCCTTTGAAACGTACAAATCCAAGTGACTCATGGCACGTCAATCGTGGGTCCACGACACCCTGGATGACATCATTGTGCCACATCACTCTATATTGATTCCCTTCATATGCCCTTAGATCTATCGGTCGAGATGTGTCCACGTACATCCCTTTATCTACGACCTTTATTACTTCGTAACTTCGGCATTTGAGGGATCTGTGGTGTAACTTCCTTCTTACTCCCAGAGTAGTCAGCGTCAGGCTGACCATGGCCTAGATCTAACGGTCAAGGGAGATCCTCAAGGGTTCCTAGATCTATGGTCCTCGTCACTTCATAGCTTCGGCCTTTGGGATTTTCGACGTTATGACCGTTTCACTCTCCCGAAGCAAGACTTCACCGAAGTACCATATGCGAGTCCCTCCACTAGACGATCGAATGGTTAAGAGCGGTTCCTAACGAACTCCCCAGATCCACGGTTCTCATCACTTTGTAGCTCCGATGTTCGGGGAATTTGGTGCTTTAATGTCCCTATTCTACCGAAGTAGGACTTCATCGAAGTTATCTCGGCGTAGATCCAATGGCCAAGGGGAATCCCGAATACCCTCGAATATGTGGCTCGCATTACTTCATGATCGATGAATGAATCAAGGTTTAACAATGGGGTAGGTGTATCTGCCACGGTTAGGGAAACTGCTAGGTGTCGATTAACTTTGTGGGTAATTGTAACCATCAGTTTTCTTCGGTCGGTTTACAAATGGTAACATCATAATATTCCAGAGCTCCGAACTCTCTGAGTTTCGAAGCCAGAAAATCTTATCTCCTTTCAGATCTAGCGCAAGGTTCCCCGACCTTGGTCATACGGGTTCTCTAAAACTCTTCGTGGGCTATACTCTAATTCCTTTAGCCGTAAATTTTTTAAGGACATCGGAATGAGCCCTTTCTTACACTGGTGAAATATTTGAAGGAGGCGCCCTCCTTCCATCGGGTTTGAACTCAATATTCCCACGAAGGTAGATTATAGAGGTTAGCAGGACTTAAGAATCCCAGTAATCCTTCCCCGGCAGTCTTGTAGATTTACATCTCACAACTCTCTAACTGCTAAGTTGAGGCAAGCAGAAGACCATTCAAAAGCATGGGTTCACATAGAGACAAATACATATTTCTACCCAAATTATTTGATACAAAACTTAGTCATAGGCATATAAATATATCTAGTCATCATTTCTATTTCAATACACAGAGCATGAAAATACTTATCAAAAAACCAGAGTTCATGAAGCGATTTCTGAAAGGGGTGCATGTTTCCACCCAATCATAGGCATAGCCACTACTAAACAAATTTACCACTGGCCACCCCCGAGCTAAACCATGATACTCTGAGAGAGACTCTTTCTTCTTACTCAGAGATAGTCAGGGATAGAGGTTACTCTCCTCCTCCCATGGGATCTTGGAAACCAGTTTTCTTTTTACCAACCAAGGAGGCATGCACGAGTACTTCCACAGTCACTAGTTAGCCTCGTTTATCAACTTGAACTGAAAACACTACCAACATTTTCTTGCGTCCAGAATGACCTTATTTATCAATTCTTCCTTAAACCAAAGAGCTTGCAAGTGCTCTTTTCTCTTATCGATATTGGTCTTTCGAATCTGCTCTCTCGCGCTCCTGTCTCTACCCACAAATTACTTATTTTCTTGCCTTCCTTAGCAAGGTTGTGTGGCTCCAAATCCCCAACTCATGGTCAGGTATGTAAGTCTTGAAAATGGGTCCTATGGCCCATCTCCTCATTAACTCTTGAGGAGGAATCTTCCATCTACCAATATGACTAGTAATTAATTTATGGGTCAGAGGATTGTTCTGGGACTAAGTCATTAAATCTAGTAAGGTACTCGTTTGGGGGGGGGTCATCTCAACCATTTATGGTTTCCCCTCACCATCTCTCTCATGGAATCCATGGTCTATCTTGGAAAACCCCCCTTTCAATAGTTATGCAACACCTTTCCATTTTTTATTAATAAAAGAAAATGCATGCATTGACCTTTTATAACAAAAAGGTTCATCAAATCAAACATTCACACATATCTAGTCTTCCATAGTCTCTTGGTTAGTTATAGTTATATTTACAAACTGGGGGAAACAGGGGTATCACAGTTTCCACTTCCCATTTTTCCAAAAAGACAAAATGTAATAAAAAAGAATTTTCAAGTTTATTACAATTTTACAAAATAATTTAGGCAAGAATCCAATTCAAATCAAACCTCCCAATTTGCAATTTTTTGGTCCCCAAAAGTTTCAACTCCTTCAATATTTTTCTTCTCCTATGATCAAGAAGACTCGAACAAATATCAAAGAAAGGATGCCTTCACTGTAGGATGGAAGATAAGAAATAAGTAGGGGTTTCATTTAGCATAACCATGTCGTCTTTCTCATGGTTGTGGATGACATTTACTTTTGCAATAGATCACTGGAAAATTGTTTCTCCTTGAGATGCAAGTACAAAAAACTCATATTTTCCCTTGACCTTGAATTTCCAAGCTTTCTTCTTGGTTGTTCAATTCTTGGGATGAAGTTCCGAGTGAAGCCTCCAACGTTTGGCCTCCCAATGTCCAATCAATATGTAGTACTGGAAATAGTTCCTACATGGGCTTATTGGCCTTCTAGATTGCTAATAATCTCTATCCTTATGACCCCTTTTCTTGCAACAGAGAAAAACTAAACCATACATTTTCATCCTTTGATGATTATTTCTAGATTGGTTGCTTTGTCCCCCAAGAGTTGGCGAAAATATGGATGGTTGAATCATCTCTTTGTTGCCCTCTTCCAAGATACTACAAGTATATTTCAGTGGCTTTTTGCACACAGATTCTTTTATGTCTCATGTTTCCTTGATGAAAGTGGTTTGATTTGCACTTGTGTTGTCTTCTTGTCCACTAAATCCTAGAACTTCATGCTTGGGCCTCTGTTGGGCTACAATTGGAATCAAAATCCCGTGTCCTTCCTTGCCTATCTCTTGTCCATCATAGGCCATTTTCCTCATGATCTTGGAACCAATACCTATAGTGTGCTTCTTAAAGTCACCAAGGTTCTTGGAAGGTGAGTTTACCATGTTTTCCTCTGCCATGGTACTAGCTTTAGCAGTCGCAATGGAAGGGGATTGTTTGGTCTCTTGGATAGTTTCTTCTAGCTTATTCAAGGCCCCTTCCTTCACTTCCAAGTCCCGGTATAGGTGAGCAGAGATGTGAATGAACCTTTCCTCCTCCCAATTATCTAACTCAATGAATTTCTCCTCCAATTGCAAGAGTTGCAATCTACTCTTGTCTAATTCTTCCCTCATGGTAGTGAAGGAGTCTTGTCACTTGGTAATCTCTTTCTAAAGCTCATCTTCTCTTTGTATCCAATATCGACTTTCCTCTTGACTCTGCTTGTTGAAGTCTCTCAAATATTCCAAATTTTATCCGTTCAAATCGTTTCCCATGGCAACTTCTTCAAGGTCTTTGGTGATCCTGCTCCGATACCATATGATCCATAAATGGTAGGTCTATGGCATGTTCGTCTCACCAACATGGATTCTTCTGCAGAATAAAATTCTTCTTTCTATATTGATCTTCTTAGACTGATTATAATCCCTATCATATTCTAGTAAATAGTCGCATCGACCCAAAGATGAACCAGTCGACCTCCCAATAGTTGGGTCGACAAAATGACAAACAAGTTGACTAGGAGAAGGGAAAGTCGACTATCCACAAATCAAGTCGACCAATTACCTATAAAGTTGACTAGATGAAAGGAGAGTAAACCATTTGCAAGTTGAGTTGACCAAATATCTGGTTAACCAAGAGAAATCCCCATCAAATGGAAGGTGGATGTAGTCGATTGGAAAATGTTGTTGGTCGAAAAGGAAAAGAGGGAAATGACTCATGCGAAATGAGTCGAGAAACAATTTGGAAAAAAGTATCTGGAGATGAATTTGGTATTCAACAATAAATAAAACCTATGGAGGGCAATTTAGATAACCAAGGATGAACTAAAAATGCCCAGAGGATGAATTGGGTGACCAACAACACAGAAAATGTTGAGTATGGCTCATGGGAAAGGAAAAAACCACCCAGGAAGAAATAAAAACTTTTTATAAGGTTTGTGGGAAATGAACAAGTGCCCAACAAGTGTTAGTGTGTTGTGAACATCCTATGGGAAAGGAAAAATCTCCCAGCCAGCATAAAAATGTTGTGAATAGATTGTGGGAAGAGGAAAAATGCCCCACAAATATTAAATTGTGACGTATTGTTTCTGGGAAAGGAGGAAAAACGTCCATCATTACCAATTCGATCCAACAAGCAAATCAAGTCACCCAACAATGAAAAAAATGGCATGGGCAATGAATTAGAAGAAACTATAGTGCATTGTATGACAGAGTGTATGTCTCAGGTCTGTTGGGTTTATCAACAATCCAAGAGAATACACAATTAGCATTTTATATCAACAAACAATATATCAAAGAATTGATTTAAATGTTGAGGGGTAGTAAAAATAAATACAACCATAACATTTTAAGCGACTAGAGAACTCAATCACACATCAAAGCCAATAGATTGTTTATCTTGGAAACCAAATATTCAATGGGGATTTTTTTATTAATCTCCGGAAATTAATACAGAGGGGTAAGATATACAAAGACTTTATGTATTCTTACTCATTTTCAAATTGCAAATTGCAAGGCTCAGAAGCACCTTCGCTCAGTGTGGACAAGATTCTTGATCCCTTCTTCCAATGAACTTTGAGCAGGTTGTCTTCTTCGATCTTCCATTTCTACTATTGTTCTCCCCTATTTCTCCTTGCATATCCCTCCATTTCCCTCTTTGTTGCAACCCTTGTTGTTTTAATGGGTTTCCTTCTTAAGGCCAACCATTATATATGTTCATTTCCATTTCCAATTTTTCCAAAAAAACAAAATGTAATAAAAAACAATTTTCAAGTTTATTACACTTTTACAAAATAATTTAGGCAAGGATCCAATTCGGATCACATATAGAGGCTTATTGTTGTTTGAAATTTTTGTAGATGATAATGAAAAAATTTGCACATCTTGAAATAGATTTAGACAAACCTCGACAACACAATCTTCTTCCACTTGATAAACATATTTACCTTGAGTGATAGTGTATTTCATTTTTGTTGTCTCTTCGTCAAAAGTTTGAATTTGACCCTCATGAACAACATGGTATTCTTGAAAACCTTCACGGAAATATTCATAATAACTATACAGAGATACCTCTTCATGTAACTTAACTAAAATATCTCCTTCACTCTCACTGTTGTAATAAGTTTGCTCTTCCAACTCTTGATCACATTCTTCATCAGTAAATCCTTTATCATCATGATCATCTTGAGGTACCTGTTCTTTTGATTCTTCATTGCAACAATGTTCAAAAAGAATTTCAACTGGATAAAACCTTTTGCAGCGAGAATGAAATAGTGTATGAAAATCCTTCAATGAAGCAATACAAGAAGCAGGTAAATATTTACACCATTGTCGAGTATCTCCATCCAAAGAGATCATAAACATTTTCATGAGAACGTCTTCATGAAAATACCCAGTTGATGCATGTAATCATGAAAATATACCAAGTTTTGTGTGGGACAATCATCATCCTCTTCTTTGAATCTTGGTAGACAATATTCCCAATCTTATGTGCTAGGCATAGGATTAGGAAAGTCGGGTATATTTGAAAAATAAAAAAAGAGCATACATTGCAGCTATCTTAGCAGCAAATGAACTCAACATTTGAACATAGTGGAGTCGACAGTGGAATCATAGTGGATTCGTCGGATAAATAACCAAATAGCCTATTGTTTGACCATTTCCACTTTCAAGAACCAGATCTAATTTTCATAAAACCCCAAGGAAAATGTCTTGAACCTTTGTCCCCAGCAATGACGTCAAAAAGAATGTTGTTACTTGAGATTCTTCTTGATTGCTTAGGAACAATTACAAGACATCTTGAAAACCTAATTTAAGCCACAAGTTTTATCTTAGACCTTAAGGGGCTTCCTCATCATATTTGAGACAACTAGTTGCCCACTATCACTAAGCATCAACTCTCGTTCATTAAGCTTTGAATACAATATTTGAATGATAAGCAATATAAAATAGGGTAGTGAGGGTTTAAGGATTAAAAGATAGTTGACTCGAGTAAACGCTATAAATTTCATAAATCAGAGGCATAATCTATTGGGCATGGAGTCTCATCCAAAAGAGCACAACAACTTAGAATAAAATGTGGAAGAAAATGAGAAGAACTTTTAATCTCATCCATAGCAATGAGTAAGGAAGTCACTTCAAGGTTGAGATGAAGAAATAATGGTTTTATGAGGAATTAGACAATGAATCCAATAAAATGAGCAATATACTATAATATGCATAATAATACTAAGATATATATCTAAAGATACATGAAAGAGTTGAAATGATCCAAAATTCCTTCATTGTATTCTATGAAACTACACAAATACTTTATGCAAGAACATAAATAGTTTTAAAACATGCTTTGAATCAAATTCTTCCTTATAAAATGATGTGCAACATTACAATATCCAATCCTTTTTAATCAATGTACAACAGTGGTGGTTGTACCAAATTGTTGTCTTCTATTTCATTCAAATAGTGAGAAATTTCATTCAAATAGTGATAAGAGAACAAAAATGTATCATGAGGAGATTAATATTGAAAAAGAAAAAAAAGACAATGCTCTACTCGAAATGAGATGTGAATCCAAAAGATTGATTCTCTAACTTTGAAATTTACAAAATAATGACCCCGAGGATCATTCTCCAAGAAAAGCACAGTTTCTTCTATCCACCTAGTCTTCTAACCGGCTAACATTCTTCTAATCTTCCACTAATGCTTTTTATCTCGTCCAATGCTTGAATTCATGCCTTTAAATTATCCATTAAATCCTCAACAAACTCCTTGTAAAGTGGATCAACTGTGGATAGATTTTCCATTAAAAGGTGGATCCCATAGATATGTCAGTAGCCGGAAATGGTTGTTATCACAACCCCTCAAAGCATGTGGATTAATCTTGATCTATGCACCAAATCAATTATCTAATTTTTTCCTCGTGTTAAGAAGCCAACAACTAACTGTACAAGGGAACTCTAGCTATACTTTTTCCAATTTTCATTTTATAATAAATTGTACCTAAATGGCACGTTGATGGAAATGTAAATATAATTTTGGGAACTTCTATAGCTGATAAAAGATTAAATGAGTAGTATCTTATTGTCCAACGTTCTCAATTTTGGGTGAGACTTCAATATCCCAAAAGTTCTAGAAGACTTGAACTTCTTTTTTGTATCATCTTCATCAAAATATATCCAATAAACGTTGTTTCCAAAGGTTATCCCCTCAGCTTCACGTAGCTTTTTTACAACAATTTGCACAAAAGATATTTACATTATGTCCGAAAAATGTGTGCTATCAACAAATCCATATTCAAACTCATATATGCATGAAATTTTAGAATACGCTCGTGGTGATCATTAAAAGAATAAGAGGAATTTGAGGAGGATGATGAAGAACCCCTTGAATGCTTCATCTTGGAAACATTACTGTTGATGAGGTCGCAGGAACGAATCCCATCATCCATCGATATTCTCCTCTTAGCTCGATGGACAGAGCTCCTCTGGGGAGTGTACATGGATCATGGGCAACCCATAGGAAAATCATTAAACACTACAATTAGGCTATTTACATATTCTTCTCTCACGAAACCCTCACGCAATGTCAACAGTCCTAATTTATTTTTGTCCTCTTAACAACGGTTCTGCAATATTGACACTACAGTATTAGCATCATCAAGATCCTTATCAATAAGAACTTGAATAGCTTATTTCTCCCATTTATCTCTGGCTTCTTGAAACCCTCTAGCATGCACCCTAGATTTTGTGGCCTCTTCCTCCATAAGTCTTCGGATCTCTAATCCTCATAAGATTAGCACCCACTATGTTGATTGTTCTTCCAATTACAGTGTGTAAAAATCTCAATTGCTTCTCTATTGTTCAAAATTCCCAACGACCTTAGATTGTCCATCTATTTGATCAGAGAAAATCAATGACTATAATAAAATAGTTGTTGGGGGAAGCTTGAAGAGGAAACACAATCCCTTCACCTACAAATTACTAGATTAGCTTGATTCAACAACTAATCATTTATGTGTTGTTTCCATCCCTAGAAACCCACAATTGAGTTTGTTAGAATCATTGTTAAGCAGTGACAATGTTATCCCTGGTGTTCTAAACATGTTACCCCACACAAATCTATATCCTACAATGATTGTATAGATTGACCAAACATTTCCATGTAATATCTAGAGAATCTATGTGTTCCCGAAATTGTACGTTGTATTAACTTTGCACAATGACCCATGTGGTAACAAAATATGTGTATACTTTGTATTAATAATTGCCAATAGGAAACATCAATAATTAACAACTTTCATCATTATAAATTCTTTGAATGTGGGCATATACACAAGGATTAGGCGATATTTTCACGATGGGTTTGATTGCATCATTTAATTTTATTAAATGATATAAAAAATTAGTAGAAATGGTCTCCCCTGAGTTGAGGCTAGAAACTACACTAGGTAAAGCTTCTCAAGCCAGACTAAGGCATAACCAGCACTTAACGCTCAAGTCAAGGTGCCAAATTTTGAAACTAGCCTACATTCTCTCATTTCCCATAGCCTATCCCACCCTAGGAAGCGTGCCCCTTCCATGCTCAACACTCCTTTGGTTTCCTCACTTCCCTTCTGGGGCTCCAGCAACATGCCGGAAAAAAATTCTCTGAGCCTTGTAGCTATTTCCCAGCAACCAAGGAAAAATTACCAGCAGTTCTCTCACCTAGAGAGAATTCCCACAGGCCTGACAACTTGCTTCTTCAAAGTACACACAAGCCTCACAACCTTCTTCTTCAACTCATATTACCCAGGCTTATTGGTTACCAACAACTTCCCAAGCTCCCAAGTACAAATACGAATCAGGATGTCAAGGAGTGTACGGATGGCAAGAGTCTATGTGAGAAATGACAAGTAAATCCCCCAAAATGTACTAAGTTCTCACTTTTTTATGCATGTTCCCAACTTGACACTTGTCATTTTGGGAACTACATGGGCTTCACATGGTGATACATTCCTCCCCCTTTAGGAACTTTTTCAAGAGCCATATACAAGAAGTAGAAATGATCACCCCCAAGTTGAGGCTAGAAACTACACCAGGGAAGGCTTCTCAAGCTAGACTAAGGTCTAACCAGCACATTAATACTCAAGTCAAGGTGTCAATTGTTGCAACTATTATGTTGATGTTTGAGTAGCATCGGACAGGTACTTCCACATAGGCATGTGTTTTGCATGTGGAAGTAGTCGAAAATATTCTAGTCTTGAGTTTACTTTAGTTAGAAGGAATTAATTAAAGTAAAATTGTATTTATTAGTGAATTGAGTTATTTAAGGACATGCTTAGCATGCAACATGTAATCTAAATATTAAGTGGGTGTGATAAGTAATCTCAATCGTAGATCACTTTGAATATTAGAGATAGATTGTAACTCGTGATTATAAAATCAAGGCTAGGAGAAGGAGGAAGATACTTGTGTTGAGGGATTCGACATGGTCCGGACTGTTCACAAGAGGTCAAGGTCAAGAGACTTGGTGAGAGACCAAGGTAGGGACTTGTGTGAGATACACTTGTTAGAGAGACTTGGTGAGAGGCCAAGGTTGAGGTTAGCAAAGAAGGAATTTTTCTAGTAAGGAGATCTCACTGGTTGGGTGAAGAGAGTTAATCCAAGTATTGATGAGAGGGTTGGATCACAAAGGACCATGATTCAATATCTTGGATAGGTAGAGAAGTAATTTCATCTAGATGTCATACAAGTCAAGGAGAGAGAGAGCATAAGTAGCCACAGGTGGGTTTCAGAGGACATAAGCCACAAGGAAGAGCATAGTTGTACAAAGTTTTATGTACACATCTGTGGGTCTCAGAGGAGACAGTCGTGGATATCTGTGGATCAGAGAAGGACAATTCATGGAAATTTGTGGTTCAAATAAGGGAAAGTCTCTAATGTATTGGAAAACATGTCAATATAGGTCATACAACAACATAGATGTTTCCAGTTTTGTCTACAGTGTAAATTCTCTCAGTGGGCCATTATCCCTGTCACGAGAGCCCTAATTTGAACTTAATAAAAGAATCATTGGACTGGTTTTCCTTCCAGGTTTTTACCCAAAATTCTTGGTGTTCTTATGTGCTTGATTTGGTTTCATTATTTATGCTTCTGCTGCATGTTTCATTGAGTAACATAGTTGTCCTTTAATTCAGTAAATATATTTTTCTTGGAATTAATTGTCGAGTGCTAGGTTGAGGAAAATTTCAACATGGTATTAGATCATACCTAGGGTTGAAAGAATAATCTCAACATAGCCTACATTCTCTCAATTCCCATAGCCTATCCCACCCCAGGAAGTGTGCCCCTTCTCTTCTCAACAATCCTTCGATTTCCCCACTTCCCTTCTAAGGATTCAACAACAGGTCGTACATAAAGGCTCATATCCTTGTAGTTATTTCCCAACAACCAAGGAACAATTCTCGGAAATTGTCTCACCCAGAGAGAATTCCCACAAGCCTGACAACTTGCTTCTTCAAAGTACACACAATCCTAACAACCTGCTTCTTCAACTCATATTACTCAGGCTTAGTGGTTAACAACAGCTTCCCAAGCTCATGTTTTTTTATCATGTTGGTCAAGGTAGTTACAAACCTTTAAAAAACATATTGTTTTTATCATGTTAGTCAAGGTAGTTAGAAACCTTTAAAAAATATTTGTTTATCATGTTGGTAAAGGTAGTTACAAACATTTAAAAAAACATATTTTATCGGGTTGGTCAAACTAGGAAATCTCAATTCTACCAATCTCAGAATTAAGTGATACACCAAACAAGAAACAACTAAATGTAGGAGGGCGCATTAGGAATCGATGTAAGGCTTATTAACATGGTGTAAAAGCCCATATCATTGACCTGTATGCCCAGCTTCAAGGCTACAATTATCAAATTCATCAAATTTAATTATTTTTGGTGGTTGATAAATCTCACGGCAACAAATGGAATGGAATTTTTTTTAAATATATTTTTTTAAATGAAATTTTTCTTCCCATCTTCAAGGCTATAGTTATCAAATTCATCTAATTTGTTTTTTTGTCGATTGATAAATCTCACAGAAACAAATGGAATGTGACTTTTTAAATATAATTTTTTAATGAAATTAAATGACATAAACAATAATTTACTTAAGCTCCCTTGGTCGCCCCCGAGATGAGGATAGAAAATGCACCAGGGAAGGCTTCTCAAGCCAATCTAATGTCTAGCCAGTACATTAACACTCAGGTCAAGGTTCTAAGTATTGCAACTAGCCTACATTCTCTCACTTTCCATAGCATGTCCCACCCCAGGAAGTGTTCCCCTTCTCTGCTCAATAGTCCTTCGGTTTCCCCACTTCCTTTCTAGGGCTTCAGCAATAGGTTGGACAGAAAGTCTCAGATCCCTATAGATATTTCCCAGCAAACAGGGAACAATTCCCGACATTTCTCTCACCTAGAAAGAATACCCATATGCATGAAAACTCGCTTCTTCAAAGTACACACAAGCCTAACAACATGCTTCTTCAACTCATATTACCTAGGATTACCAGTTACCAACAACTTCCCAAGCTCCCAAGTACAAATACAAATTAGGATGTCAAGGAGAGTACATATGGCAAGAGTCTAGGTAATAAATGATGAGTGAATCCCCCAAAATGTACTAATTTCTCACTTTTTATATGCATGTTCCCAACTTGACACTTTTCATGTTGGGAACTACATGGGCCCCACATGGTGATATGTTCCTCCCCCTTTAGGAACTTAGGATATATATGAATATATCCCATAAACTAGAATTTAGGAAATATTATTATAATATTTCATTGGATTAAGCCCCATTGGCTTAGCCCCTCTTCCTAGACCCTTAGCCCCCTTTCCCTCTAGTGGTGTTTTATCCCCCCATACTCTTTGCCTGCTTGGTCTTCAACAGTGATGTATTTTTATTAATAATCTGGGTGTTATTAAATATTACAATGATAGGCTCGCTAACCTTTTAGAATTTTGGGCTCTCCAACCTAATAACCACATAAACACTCTAGCCTCAAACATATTTACAATGGCACTTTGGCTCGAAATTTCCTAGCTCACCAACCTATATGTACATTTACAATTGGGATTTGGGCTAGGTGTATTACAAGACTAGCTACTTGTCCCAAGTCCTTGAATGTTTTCTATTGTAACCTCTCAACAACTGCACCAGCATCCTTTTTACAACCTCATTTTATCCATCAATATGAGGATGGAAAGCAGTGTAATACTTCAACTCGGTATCCATTCTTTCCCAAAGCATTTTCCAAAATATGCCTAAGAATTTGTTGTCCTAATCATATATGATGGAAGTTGGAAATATGAAATGTACCCAAACATGGCTGAAGAATAGTTCAGTTTCCTCTCGTCTAGATATTTTCTTCTTACATGGAATGAGCACATACATTTTTCTAAAGTAGTCTACTACAATGAACAAGTAGTCATGGCCTCTACAAGTTATAGGAAAAAATCCAACAAAATCCATTGAGATAGTCTCCCAAGGCCTACTTGGTATTGGCAATGGCATGTACAAGCCAAGTTTCCAATTGCTTGGCTTGCTAGTGTTGTAAAGAACACGACCTCTAAAAAAAAATTCCACCTGCCCCTGCATCTTTGGCCAATACACATACCATTGCAAATTCATCACTATCATTGTCACATCGAAATGCCCGACAACTCTAGAAGTGTGTGCCTCTCTCATCAACTAAACTCTTATATCCTAAGGTATGCATAGTTTTTCCATCTCATATATTATCCCATCTTGGAGGTGGTATTTGTTTCCTTCCATAACAATGTCTTACCTCTCCTTTAGTTGCTTGCAAATTCCTCTAAATTCTTCATCTCCCTCATAATCTTCACTTAGAATTTCATGAATGAAAGGATCAAGTTGCATTATCATTCCAACTACTGCTATCTTTTTCAGTGGGGATCGAGATGGAATGTATGTTACCCTATTCGTGGCTCCTTTCTTGTACTTAATTAGTAAATGAAATTGTTGCAAGAAACCTAACCACTTGTAATGTCTCACCAGCTGCATATTTCTCTGACTCTATAGATACTGAAGGGGTTGATGATATGTGTGTATAATGGTCTCTTTTCCCAAGAGGTAAATCTTCCACTTATTCACTATTTGTACGATGGCAAAGAGCTCCTCATCATATGTGGGGTAGTCAAGAACTTCTCAATGAAAAAACTCCAAATGGTAGCACACAAGCCTTCCTCCTTGCATGAGCATTGCTCCTAATTCATACCCACTAGCATCCATATCTAGCTCAAAAGGTCATTCCAAATTTGGCATGTCTAAGACTAGAGCATTACTAATTTTCTTCTTCAAGTATTCAAATGCTCTTTTTTTGTGTGGTACCCCAATGAAATATATTTCCTTTGGTGGTCAAGGCATGCAATGGTACTACTATTGTAGATAAGTTTACAATGAATTTCCTCAAATATTGATCAGTTGCTCTCATAAAAATCTTGACCTCTGTCGTGTTAGTGGGAATAGGCCATTGGGTGATGGTTGCAACCTTCTTCGTATATACCCTCAACTCTCCTTCCAATCATGTGTCCAAGATATATCAAGGAAGTCTTTCCAAATTCACATTTCCGCAAGTTGGTAATCAACTAATTATTTCTCAAAGTCTCTAGTACCTGAGTCATATGTGAGAAGTGTTCTTGCCAATTATTTATAAAGATTAACTTCTGTCATCCAAATATACTATTACAAAAGAGTCAATGAAGGGGAGAATAAAATCATTCATTAGTCTCATAAACATTGTAGGTTTATTGCATAATTCAACAGGCATTACTAACCACTCATACAAACCTTGTCTTGCTTTGAACATTGTCTTCCACACATATTTTGTTTTGATCCTCACTTGTTGGTAACCTGACTTGAGGTCCATCTTAGTGAAGAATTTGACTTGTTGCAGTTGATTCAACAAGTCATCAATCCTTGGCAAAGGATATATATCCTTGATGGTAATCTTATTTAGGGCATGGTAGTTAATGCACATTCTCTAGCTTCCATCTTCCTTTGGTGCCATGATGATGGGTGAGCCACATGTTGATGTACTAGTTCTAATGACCCATTGCTCCAACAATTGGTGTAGTTGCTTCTTTACCTCATCTACTTCAATGATGAACTGCCTATACAATCCAATATTAGGTAGTGGTGACTCTAGAAATAATTTAATCTTGTGTTCAACCACCCACTTGGATGGAAATCCCTAAGGCTCTTGAAACACTTCCATGTAGGCTTCAATCATTTGTTTTAGTTGCTGGCGATGCTCGCCACTACATCCTTCCAAGGATGCCTTCATATCCAACTCATTTCCTTCTCTTTACTGCTTTCCTTCTCTCAAGAACAATAAGAAAAATTTATTTGTATTGCCCATGATCCTTTTGGCCTGATAAGCATTGATAAGAGAGAGATTAGCTTAGTCCTTGTGTGCATTTATGGCATACTCTTTTCCATCCTTGAATAGTATGTACTAGTTTTCTCTCCTTCGGAAAATAGCATCCCTCACGTACAAATATGGTCTTCCCAAGATGACTCCACATATGTCTAGAGGAACCACATCTGCAACTACTTCATCAACAAAGTTTTGATTGATGGAAAACCTAAATTTACACCGCTTGCTCACTTTCAATTCCACATCTTTCCTTACACATCCCAAGGGGTATGGATGCGTATTTTCTTGTGTCTCTATCCCAAGCCTCTCAACCAATTGCACAGAGATCAAATTGGATTATGAACCAAGATCAAACAAACAATACACCTTTCTTTGCGGCATGTGGATTTTCATGCATATTGGTGCAATTAATCTTCCCTTTTGGGTCTAAGGTGTTATCCACCCATTCCTCAACATCCACTAATGCCAATGATTTCTTCTTATTTTTCTGAAAATATTTGGGGCACTTCTCTAGGTACAATTTCCAATAGTTCTCTTTAGTGTGTCCCTTTTGACCACGTCCTTTACATTGTTGGGTGGAAGGTGTGTCTTCTTCTATTGTTGTCACAATATTTTTCTCATTCCACTTCTTCTTGTTTTTCTTCTTTTTTTGTTTCTCTTATTGTTCTATTTGTTTGGGCATACTTGTTTGTTGTTTCTACTTGTCTCCCTTGAGGTATTGTGCTTGAATATTGGCCTCATCAATCATATTT
Organism: Picea engelmannii; assembly: GCA_009831015.1. Lineage (NCBI taxonomy): Eukaryota > Viridiplantae > Streptophyta > Pinopsida > Pinales > Pinaceae > Picea > Picea engelmannii. Next base: position 48,195 of record ML825114.1, on the reverse strand, counting down.
GGTTTAAATAGCATCATTTGTCTACGAATATGAGGTAACAATTCCCCAAAATAATTAACTAATATATCTGGACTTTTGAGAGAGACTCCCATTTGAATTTATCTCTTCCTAACCTTTGTCGTGAACTCGTGCACTGATTGTCCTTGTCTCTACTTGAAGTAATGTCATACTATTTGTTAGTGTTCCTCATATCCTATTGGGTAAGACCGGAATTTGATCATGTCCTTGAACACCTCCTAATAATTTATTGGCGGCTTATTTCCTAGTTCTCTTCTTACTGCATCATTCTCCCACCATGCCAAAGCATGGCCTTCAAGCTTCAACCAAGAAAAAGAAATATTTTTTTTCCAATTACTTTATGCACACTAAAGTATACTTCCATCTATTGTAGTCATTGATTCAACCTCATAACATCTACTCCCTCAGCATGTGGATTAATGTACACCTTCGCCTCCACAAGGAAAGTTACATGTGTCTTATTGTAGCTACATTATTCAATATTTGGCTTAGTATTATGCTCTACCTCTAGCTTATTTTCTTCTCTCATGGGTTCTCCATGACAAGTCTTTGTTAAAGGTGTTTCCCTACATTACACTACCAACAATTGTGACACCATTGTTGTCAATGTGGCCAAAATCTACTCAAATCGATCCAACCTAACCTTGGGATCTTCTTCTTCATTTTCTTCATAATGCTCCCCTACCATAATTGGTGCTCTACTTCACTCTAACCCTAGCAAAAAATATTTCCCACTTCTTTTGTATAAACTGATGGAACTTACCATATAGGTCTCACTTGGTGCATTTGAACTTCTTCTCTGATACCATCTAATCTGTAAATTTAATTCTTATATCCTTTTCGTCTCACCAACACGAAAACCTTTGCAAAACAACTATAACTCCATCTCTCTTTGGATGATGGAAAACTCAACCAACCAAGCCACAAGTCAATTTGTCCCAAATTCAAGTCGATTGACCACCCATAATTCGAGTCGGGTAAATGAAGTTTGACCCACCAAAATGGGATTCTAGTTAACCACTTGGAGGTCAAGACGACTAGATGAAGCTCAACCAACCAAAATGGGAGACCAGTCGACCACCCAGAAGTCGAGTTGACTAAATGGGGTCTCAACAACCAAGGTGGGAGTCCAGTCGCCTAATGTTAGGAAAATTGACCAAATGTAGTAACATGGTTGGATCGAGGGGAATTTGAGTCATATGAAGGTAAATTCGACCAAACAATGAAATAAAATAACTCGGAGAAACGAGTTGACCAACTGTTAAAGACAAATATCTAGAGGGAGAATTTAATGTTCAACAACAAAGAAAACATCCAAAGGGGCAATTTTGGTAACCCACAACAAATTAAACCATCTTGAAGGTGGATGGGGTAACCAACATCCGATAAAAATGATTGGGTGGTGAATTTGGTAGCGGGTGAAGACGATAAACGTGTATATGGTTCTTGGGTAAATAATAAATGTTTGGGAAGCACTAGATTTCAAAGCATAATTTGTATATGACTTTTGGGCAAATGAAAATGCCCCAACAACATCGGGAACGTGTAGATACATGGCCAACATAAAAAGTGTAGACACCATCTAGCAGTGAAATTGACTCTGGGAATGAGATTAAATCCCCAATGACTCTTAAAACTAAATTATCAACCCCCAAATAAATAGCAATGGTTTAGGAAGGAGGGTCGACAATTTCCAACGTCAGAATGAATGTACGGGCATAGTTAAAGAATGGTTGGTATGGCTTATTGGCTCATGGGAACCGTATCAAAGGAAGAGTCAGATCGAATCACAACTGGCATGGATTTCTCCTTACGAATAAATGCACAAAAAACCATTAATTACAGTTCACACCATTTATCATTAAATTACAATGAAAACATTTCCTCCCCTAGACAATGAAAAAAAAATACAACAAACACACACACAAAACTCAAAATTTACCCTGGAAACCCAAAATAGGAAAACCAACATTCTTTTGGCTTCAATTGGGATCTTTATGATTCAACAAGGGAAAATTTATAGGCTCTTTGTTTCATGTCTAAGCTCCTCAATGACATTTGGGTAGCCTCTTTACATCATTCATACACAACTCTTATCATGGGGAAACATGATATAGGAGATTGGGTCTACTAGGAGGATAAATGGAAGTTCAGGTGTCCCCAACACTTCAGCTTCTCTCCAGTTTGTTCCTCCTCATTCTTTTTGTTTGGTGTAACACCCTGTTTCCCCCAATTTGTAAAAATAACTGGACTGGTCAGAACTGTGTGGCAAACTCATGAATGTGATTATGTGATGTGAATGGACCTTATGGAAAAGGTCAATGAATGTGAATAACATTATGAATTTATATTGCAGGACTGCTGATAGAGGATGTGCAGAAAAAGAGACCACGATGGCGGTGGAAGGCACCTGGAAAGGTGGCGTTAACTTCCACCGAGAATTAATACCGTATTTGGACTTCACTGGACCGGAGAACCAAAAGCGGCTCGCTGGCCCCGAAAGAAATGTCTCGCAGGCTAGTAGGTTGATGGCTCCTCAGGAATTATTGAGGGATGGGGAGATGAACCGCCCATCCATAGAGCCATCATGACTGACCAGTGTTGGGACTCAGAAATGTCCTATTTTCACCCACCTTTCCCTTCACTATTCCTTACATTTCATCGCCCTATTAAACCTTCATCATATCATTTTCATAAATACATTTGGGTTTCGCATTATTATTTTCCACTTTATTCATTTTAGTATTAAAAGTGAATTTATGATTAAATATTAGAAAATATACATGTTTTCACATATATCTCAATTATGTGTGAGCTTTGTAATGTGTAGGAATATGTGGATGATTAATTCAAAGAGACTTCTAGAATATCTCTTCCATCATTCCAAATGAGATAATTATTCAAGCCTCTTTTCAAGGAGAAGATCATGGAAGATTTGATTAGAATATCTTATCTAAGATATATGTGAGATATGTGTGAGGATTTGAAGGGATCATATCTTGTAATAATGGGAAAGTAGTTGAGAGTGGTTGAGAGAATAGTGGATCTGTAATAATGAGATGGTTATCTTATCTTCAAGGCTCTCATGTATAAAAGAGAGTGCTCTCTC
>ML825114.1:0-30538 GCA_009831015.1 Picea engelmannii | reverse complement strand
TTCCTCCCACAGTAAAAGCACATAATGTTTTCCATGTTTCATTATTGAAGAAATATGTACATGATGTTAATCATATAATTGACTGGTCTGTGATCCAGGTGGAACCGGAGGGAGAATTTCTACCAGAACCCCAATGCATATTGAACAGAAAGGAAACCCTACTCCGGAACCAAACCATTGCACAGGTAAAGGTGTAGTGGAGACATTTTGGCCCAGATGAGGCTACATGAGAAATGGAGGATGCCATGAGACAGGCATATTCGATTTTGTTTACTTTTGTACATACAATTCATGTTAAAAGATAAGAACATCGAGGACGATGTTCCTTTAAGGGGGAGGGAATTGTAATACCATGTTTCCCCCAGTTTGTAAAAATAACTGGACTGGCCAGAACTGTGGCAAACTCATGAATGTGATTATGTGATGTGAATGGACCTTATGAAAAAGGTCAATGAATGTGAATAACATTATGAATTTATATTGCAAGACTACTGAGAGGGGATGTGCAGAAAAAGAGACCACGATGGCGGTCGAAGGCACCTGGAAAGGTGGCGTTAACTTCCACCGAGAATTAATACTGTATTTGGACTTCACTGGCCTGAAGAACCAAAAGCGGCTCGTTGGCCCTGAATTAAATGTCTTGCAGGTTGGCAGGTTGATGGCTCCTCGGGAATTAATGAGGGATGGGGAGGTGAAACGCCCATCCGTAGAGCCATCATGACTGACCAGTGTGAGGGAAATCGCGCCACACGCAACCTCGCAAGAGGATAAGGCGTGGGGTAGAATCGATTGGGGGCAGATGCGAGGGGAGGAAGAGAACTCTGGCAATATGCAGAGTGAGTGATAGCAAAGAGGAAGGAGAGTAACCTTCGCTTCTGGTCACTGGAAGACATATACGTAGTCTCATAGCATCGTGGTCTCAGCTCGGGGGTGGCTAGTGGTAAATCCGTTGGGAGTCGTTGAGCCTACGGTTGGGTGGAGTCACTGAGCCTACGGTTGGGTGGAAACGAGCACCCCTCTCAGCAGTTGCTTAACCCCTAGTGTTATTTCTGATAATTGTTTTGCCTCTGGCATCTTGAAATATATATATATATATGTTTATTCTGATAATTATGCCCATAAGTTGTGAAACTGTGAATGATTTCATTGTAAGAATGTATGTATGGTGTTTTGATCAATACTAGTAGATGCATGTTTATAATGGAAAGATTATGTATGGCTTATGTCTTCATAAATTGCTATTTATATGCTTACCGACCTAATTCAGAACACATGTCTGATTCGCGGGAGAAAGGTACCCTTATATGCCTCAGATAGTACCCTGGGTAAAAAACCTCCCCATAGAGATACCCTCCTTAAAAATTCCATCAAGAACCAGGAAAGAGAATGTGAAGGCGCAAGGCCTTAGTAACCCTGCACGAGGAGGAACGATCCTCTTGAAAACCCAAGATGGCAGCATAAGGATGAAGTATTGAATCGATAGACGAGATCCCGTCAGGAGATCTATGGTCACTCACGACCGTCAGATCGGAGGAAGAAGATGGAGTGTTAAGTGCCTTATCCCTGATAAGTGTCGAATCGACGGACAAGATCCCGTCGGGAGATCTGTGGTCACTCACGACCGTCAGATCAGAAGAAGAAGCTAGAAGGTTAAGTACCTTGACCCTAAATAGGTGTTGATCGACGAACGATATTTCGTCGGGAAATCTGCGGTCACACCCGACCGTTAGATTGGTAGGAGAAAGTAGGGTGTTAAACGCCTTACCACTTGGTTTCTTTGTGTCTTTGTGGGTAGCGAAGAGATCGGGACTGTAGATCTCCAAGGTCCATGGGAGTATCTATACCGTTGATTTTTCCACGTCCAGGGAGTCGTGGAAGAATGCATGGGTAGGAACCAATCTGAGCTATCAGATCTCGGCTGAAAAACCCGACAACCGTTGGATCTGTCATGAGTTACCCGAGGGTAAAAACCCCAGTGCATAGGGGTGAAAGCCCCGAGATAGATCTGAACCGTCTAATTGATAGGGGCCACATATCACGAGATTACCCATTTCGGGGAATCGGGAATCGCGAACTCGGGAGCCCTGGTGACGAGGGTTCGAGATTTTCCATGGTGAAAACCCCGGGATAGATCTGAATCGTCTGATTGACGGAGGCCACGTGTCATGAGATTACCCATTTCGGGGAATTAGGAATCGCTAACTCGGGAGTCCTGGTGACGATGGTTTGGGATTTTCCGTGGTGAAAACCCCGGGATAGATCTGAACCGTCCGATTGACGGAGGCCACGTGTCATGAGATTATCCATTTCGGGGAATCGGGAGTCCTGGTGATGAGAGATCGGGACTTTCCATGGTGGAAGTCCCGGGACAGATTTGGACCGTCCAATTTATGGAGGTTACGTGTCGAGAGATTAACCGCATCGGGAAACCAGGGATCGAGAATTTGGGAGTCCCGTGATCGAGAGTTCGGACTCTCGTGATGATAAACCCTGATGAACGGATGAGATTCTTTCGGAGGGTCTCGGGGTCTGTAACAACTGTTAGATGTGAGGAAGAGATGTCGGCTTTAAGTCGGGGCGCGAATGCACATTAAGGTAAGTAACGAGCAGATCTAGACGGCTAGAGTCCACCCGCCCATATCTACGGTTGAGGTTTCATTCCGGAGCCCCCTTGTTGTTCTGCCTTTAGCGGTGGGGGGTTGGAATCGGAGGTGTAACTCTCGAACGGTTGAGATTAATTCACCTTGATCAACGGTGCTCAGGTGAATTTCGGACCCCCCTTTCCATTCTACCTTTAATGGGGGGGGTGGGGGTCCGGAATAGTGTGGCATGTGAAGTGCGGCCCCCTCTTGTCCTATCGATTACCGTGTCGCACTTCCCCCTCTGCCACTTGTATTCCACTTAACTATGCGACGGGGCCTGTCCTCATTGGTTGTTCTCTAGCCCTGTTGGGATTCATCCCTATTGGTCGGACGCTAGCCCTGTCGGGGTTCAGCGATTGCAGAGTCGAACGATTCAACACCCCTGTAGCACCAAGGCGCAAAATACAAAGAGGCGCCGCGATTATTTGAACTATGACCATGACCCACGACCACATGGGAACAGGGAGAGAGAAAGAGCTAGCTTCCGCTAGGCCTCCATAGGTAATTCGGGGGCTCTAATTCAGCAGAAGACCAGAAAAATTTGATTGAGGTAGTGGGTATGTGACATTTGGTCTTCTTTTCTCTTAGTGGAAAATATCTCATGAACATTTCACATTTTTCTAATACATTATTTCTTTATGTAAAATAATACAATGCTCGACTTCACATCTCATTTGACTTAGACTACATTGAATACAAAAGTGGACATCAATTTTGATGGCATAGGGCCCTTCACGCCAACAATTTGATCTCCTTCATCGTTCATAGCCTTAAACATTTCCCATGTTGATCATCCTAGAGCTTGTGTCGATAGCCCATTGTTCTTGTCGGATCCAATTCAGATCATTTATAGTAGAGTATAAATCACTTTGAGCTACAAAACCAAATTTGCACTTACCCTCAAGATATTAGAAGTTGTGTCAATAAGTGCATGGTTATATTTGTTCCATTTTGCAACATGCCTTCAAATTGTGGAAAAATTAATGTATTAGAAGATGATTCTGGTGTCAAATGGTGGAAACTATATCTTTTAAGAAAAAGGGTTGTGTCATAGTAAAATTTAGCATTAATGTGTGATTGACAAATTTATGTCAAACAAGAGAGAGTTAGTTACTTCACAAATCTTTGCAAGTTCTTACACAAGCTTAGTAAATGGAGAATAAACAACATGATTGTAAAGCAAGGCCCCTTGACAACCCTCTATTACCTTATAGTGGGATGGAAAATTGAAGATATAATTAGTTAGGAAAGCAATGAATTCAAGGGAGAAAAATGTATAAGATAACAATTGCCACCTCATTCATTGATATAGGTGATAGTCTCCATGTCATCATCAATGCATCTAGATACACCTACAACTCTTGTTGTGGTATGTAATTCTTTGAAATTAATATCTTGATAACATAAAAAATAACACTCTATCATGTACAAAGGCTTTCATGATTGCATTCCTTCAAAAATACCCTAACTAAATTCATGGAATCCTATTTTTACACTTCCATGGTTGCTTTTGGCCATATATGTGTATCTCTCATGTCCAAGTAATGGCCAATACACTAAGGTAGGTAACAATTTTTGTGTGTTGTTTTTCACTTTCACTTTTCCATCTAGACTATGATTAATATTATATATTAGAGTTGGTCTATTCAAAAAATTATATTTTGCATTCAACAACTTTTGTATCCATAAATATAAAGCCTCTCGACCCCATGAATTAAAGAATATTTTAATATGTGTCTATGGAAAAAAAAAAAAAAAATAGTCAATGGTGGTTTGTTTAATCAATAAAAAATGGGCCATTGTTAAATCCCACAAGAATTCAAGTCTCTCTAAAGAAGATTCCTCTTTTAGGATTTTATTGAATAAAAACTTATGGTTACTCATCTGGTGATATTCTTGATGGGGTCTAGAGTGCTCCCATAGCATGATCCATATATTGAGGGATAAGATCCGAAAAGATTGAATGACAAAAGAGGGGGAGAGAAAACATGCAAATCTTCCATGAAATTAATCAAGGACCTCAACGTAGTTGGCTAGGACTCTAAGATGTGGTTATGGAACTCTAGCTACTCAAACTGGAGTCTTGCATTCTAATTTCTTCAAAATTGACAAAAATTTGCAGGTATTCTTCCCGCGTATTTTCTTCATGCTCCCATGTAGCATCTTTAGGACCATAGCAGGTTCATTGAACCTTTACCAACCCTATGGCTTTGTTCCTGGGCACTTTGACTTTCTAGTCCAGGATATGTACTGGTTCCACCCATAAATCCCCTACGTACTCCACCTAGATCACATTCCAATCAATTATATGGTTAGGGTCAAGTAGATATTTATTTAATAATGACACATGAAATACACTATGCACTCTCATGGATGCAGGCAATGATAACATGTATGCAAATGGCCCTATCTTTTCTAATATTTCAAATGGTCTACAATATCTTCTTGCCAACTTTGGGAAACTTCTTAATATTAGCAAACTTCTTTTCACCTTCACTTTTAAGAACACATGTTATCCCAATTTAAAATATCTAAACACTTTATTCTTGTTGCATAACTTTTATGCATGTCATGTGCAACCTTTAAATTATGCTTGATCTTTGTCATCTACTCTTCCATTTCTTTTAACAAATATGACCCAACAATTGTTAAGCTTATGTGATTATCCCAAATCATTGGAGTATTAGATTTCCTACCATACAATGCTTCAAATGGGCTCGGTTTTAATGAGGCTTGATACCCATTATTATAGGAAAATTCTACTAAATAAATATAAACTTCTCATTTTGATGCTCGTTCCATCACATACATTCTAAGCATGTCCTCAATTATTATATTAGTCCTCTTTGTTTTCCCATATGACTCTGGGTGATACGTTGTACTAAGATTTTGATTTGTCCCAAATCCCTTGAACAAACCCTTCCAAAAATTGGAAGTGAACTTTGGGTCTCTATCTGAAACTATTTCCTTAGGCACTTCATGTAGCCTGACAACTTCCTTCATGTAGATTTCTGCAATATATGTTTCATTGTGTGTAGTCTTTACTGGAATAAAATGCGATGCCTTAGTCAATTTATCCACCACCACCATGATGGGATCATGTTGATTCATTGTTATGGGTAGCTTTGTAATAAAATCAATTGTAACTTCTTCCCACTTCCATTCTGAAATGCATAATGGCTACAATAACCTAGTTGAATGTCTATGCTCTATCTTCACTTTCTGGCATTCTAGACATCTGGTTATGTAATTAGCCACTTCTTTCTTCATTTCCAGTAAAAAATATTGGCTTCTCATTGCTGCAATTGTATTATGACATCATGGATGCCTGACGTATGGCACATTATGCATTTTCTTCAAAAATGCATTTTTCAGTTCATTGGAATTCGGCACATATAGTTTTCCTTTGTACATGAGAACTCCATCTTCTTTCATCTCATAATAATTAAAAAATTTCTGAGAATTACCTTGTTGTTATGTTTCTTTTACTTTTAGATATTGTTCATCTGAATTTATTGATGCAATAATTTTATCTTTCATATCAATGTTGTACATGCTAATGGTTGCAATATGCACTTCATGAGCTCTCATGTTGAGTGCATCGGCCACTTGATTTTCCTTTCCTTTTATATGCTTAATTTCAAAGTCATGCTCACTTATAAATTTCAACCATCCAGTTTTCCTGGCATTTAATGTTGGTTTTCTAAACAAATGTTTTAGACCATGGTGGTATGTCCTTAGCTCAAATTTCCTCCCCATGAGGTAATGTCTCCACATTTTTAATGCATGAACAATTGTTGCTAATTATAGATCGTGGGTAGCATAATTCATTTCATTCTCTTTTAATTTTCAGGATTCATAGCATACCACATGATCTTTTTAACCAAGGACTCCACCGAACCCTTCCTTGCATGCATTAGTGCACACAAAAAAATTATTCATCTAGATCTGTAATCTTCAAGATTGGTGCACTTGTCAACATGTCTTTCAATTGTTGAGAGCTTTCTTTACACTTGGAATTCCATTCAAACTTCACTCCCTTCTTTTGCAAAGAAGTGATTGGGATTGCAATCTTTGAAAACCCCTTTATGAATTTTCGGTAATAACCAGAAATACCCATGAACGATCTAACCTATGTGACATTTCTTGGATTTGGCCATCCTCTAATGGCCTCTATCTTCTTAGGATCAACTTCTATCCCTTATACTAAAATTATAATCCCCAAGTAGTGAATCTTGTTGTGATAAAATATGCACTTACTTAGCTTAACATATAGTTTGTTTTCTCTCAAAACTTGCAATACCATTCTTGAATTTTGCTCATGTTCCTATTCGAACTTAGAGAAAATGAGTATATCATCTAGGAACACAATTAAAAATTTGTCCAAGTATTCCTTGAACACTCCATTCATAAGGCACATAAAAACAATTGGGGCATTTTAAAGTCCAAATGACACTACCGTGAATTCATAATCCTCGTAACTTGTCATGAATGTTTTCTTGTTGATGTCTTCTTCCTTTATCCTCACTTGATGATAACCTTATCTCAAGTCAATCTTCAAAAACATTCTTCCACCTTTCAACTGATCAAATAGATCATCAATCCTTGGCAAAGGATATTTGTTCTTTATGGTGACCTTATTTAGCTATTTGAAATCAATACACAGCCTTAAGTTTCCATCTTTCTTCTTTACAAAAAGAACCAGGGCTCCCCAAGGTGACACACTTGGGCGTATGTACCCCTTCTTTAACAATTCTTCAAGATCAAACTGCAACTCTTTCAACTCTGGTGTGTCCATTCTGTAATGTGTCTTGGACATTGGGGAAACTCTTGGCACTAAATCAATAGAGAAATCAATGTCTCTCTTGGGTGGCAATCCTAGGATCTCCCTAAAAACATCTTCAAAATCCATCAAGATTGGATGGTCTTCAATGCTTTCCCCTTTATCTTTGGTTTCCTATTCCATATGGGCTGCAAAAATATGACATCCCTTCTTGAAACTCTTTTTCAACTGCATAGTTGAAATCTCTCTAATGGATACATCTCTTGGAATGCCTTGAATATTTCCTTGTTTCACTTCTTCATCAAGACATGTAATTGTCTTGTTGTAACAACCTAGGACATCATGGTGTTTTTCCAACTAATCCATGCCAATTAAACAATCATATGAAACCAAAGGTATAATGTTCACATCTAACTTTGTATTGATTCCATTCATGTCTATCGGACAATATTTAACTAGCTCATTGATTTTCCTCTTAGCTTTTGTAGATAACTTAACTAACCAAGATTATGTATGCTTACTCCTTTGCAAGTGAAATATTTCAACAATGTTAGAGTTTATGTAACTATGGATAGCTCCAAAACAGTTAAAATTTCTATGGGTTGGTTATCAATCTTAACTTCCACTTCAATAATGGGGAATTGATATTCGGATTGCTTGTTGTCTAAGGCTGCACAAATCCTTGACATGTTTCCTCCCATGTCTTCCATTGTTTCATCCTCCAAAGGTTGTGGAAAGTCCTCATTATTTATCCTTTGTGAAGAAAGTCTCTATATAAGGGATTTCCCTCACATCCCCAACATTTCACATGATGCTACCTCAACCTTTTTCCAAATGAATCTGCAGTCTTGTTCTCATTTTGGGATGACTGGCCTTGCTAATTTGCTTGGGAGTTGTCCTTAAAATATGGTGTCTTGACACCTTTCTTCCTTTGATCCTTTTTCCCTTTCATCTTGGCATTCCAATCTTTTTGGGAAAATGGCCTTCCTCTGCTCTACTCATAAAGATGTTTTTCTCTCCTTATGGCTTCCCCCAAAGTCTTGGGGTTATCATATTGTATCTTGTCACTGTAGAAAGAGGCTAACCCACTTAGAAACCTTTCAATGGATTTTGACATTCTCGTCCTTTATGAAGTCAACATACTTCAACAATTCAAATAACCTCTTCTCATATTCGTCCATTGTCATGCTTCCCAACTTGAGTTCAAAGAACTATTTCATCTTCCTTTCATAATAATGCTCAGAAAAATATTTCTCTTGGAAATATCTTTTGAACTACCTCCATGAGTTCCTCTTCTCATTAAGGTGCTTGTCTTTCTTAAGTTGATCCCACCACATAGTTTTCTTTCCTTGCAAGTGGTACATGGAAATTCTAGCTTCTAACGAGGGGTAATCATGCAGCTGGAAATATTTATTCATTTCCAACAGCCAAGCCTCAACCTATTCTCCTTTATTGCGCTCACAATTGAAATTTGGTGGCTTAATCTTCTTGATTTCACCTTGCAAGATGTTTGCATCAGGCCTTCTCCTTTGCCTCCAGACATGAGACACACTTGGTTTTCCCCTTGGCCCTAAAATTGCATGAGTTCTTCTGGTGGATTTCCTTGTAGAATGATGGCATCTTCCCGTGCTTCTTGACTTCCTGTCATTACCATGGTCATCCCTTTTTCTTTGGGATCTAAATACTAACACTTGTATAACACTAGTTGCTTGCTTGGTGCCAAAGTCTTTGATGAATTTCTTATGCAACACATTTAAGTTCTCAATTATCTCTTCTTGATCCTTCTTAATCATTTCATTGTCATCTATATAGATCTACACTTCCCTATGCAGGCTTCTCATAGTTACAAGCTCTTGCATGTATATTCTTCCATTGGACTATATCTCAACATTTCCCATGCTGAAATGAAGACATCTGATCTCTTCTTCATGGATGTGAGATCCCTAAGAATCTTCCATAACTCCAGTCCTCATATAAGAACCAAATTTTCTTTCATGTATCTTTAATTATACAAGAAATGTGCATGTAATAATTATTGTTAGAACATGCATACATAAAACATTGCATCAATTAGCTTATAGGTTAATTCTTCATCAATTTATGAAGGACACAATGCACCAATTCAAATTTTGATTCCTTGGATGCATTCCCATATGAAACATATTTCCAATGGTTGTACTCATGCCTCATTCTAAGTTCCGAGGGAAAAGTTACAACATTCATAAGTTGTAATTTCCCACTCATTCACTGCTACAAAAATATATTTATTACTTTCTGAGAAATTTTAGTGCCCGAATAAAAATTTTGGGCTGAAAATTTTCTTCTACTCCTCAATACCTTTCCAATGACTATTTGTTTTCTCAAATCCAAGCTCCGAGCTGAAAGTTATAGTCCGAAGAAGTTTAGGTTGTTTTACCCAATTTACCCTTGTATGCTAAAAGTGACTTATTTTTCTTCCTGCACATGTTTACATACCCAAATCCTAAATATAGCAGCATTGTTGTCTTCTATGTATCATAGTCTTTCAATAGACAGCTCTTGTGCTCCAAACGGACCTCTGAACAAGGAGTTATTCCCTCTAGAAGTAATCTGGTGCAAAAATTTTACCCTTACTGTTTTGGTTGTAACTTTCTCATGCAAGATTTTTTTTGCACCCGGAGTACCTCATTGGATATCTCTCTCTGAGTTCTTTTATTTGAGCTACAGAGACAAATTTTACTTTGGTACAATCTATACAGTCTCTTTTCATGGGTTTTGATTGGCTAAAAACGTCGTTTAGGGCCTCAAAATCGCCTTGCAAGTTAATGACCTTCAAAAATATGAAAAATTCAAAACTTTTCATATAAAATAGACTCTTTTATTGTTGCGTTTTAAATCTGATTCATCGATCTCAAATCACATGGAATATGAGTTGTTGATCCGTGCTCCATCGACGATTATTCGATCGTTGATTCTCACTGCCCAACCAAACTTGTCTACAAACCTCCATGATGCCTAATCATTGGAAATCGATCGTCGTTCATTTCTCTTGGAAAAAAATTGCAATAAATTGTTAAACCAACCAACCCGACCATCGGCCATCGTCCATCGGTGATACCCATTGACTGTCAAAAACAATTCCTCAATTTGGTCGACCCAACCATCAGTTGTCTGCCACTTCTGGGATGACATGACAAATGTTGACTTAGCATGACACATCATCATAAGGTGTTAACTTGGCTGAAGTGGCACAACACATGTTTGTTGACATGGCATGACACCTAGACGTTAATGTGGCATGACACATCAACACCCTTTATCCTTAATCGGTCATCGGTCGTTTCTCTTGGATGACTCAAACACCTCATTGAATCAGGTGACACCCAACTATCGACCCATCATCCATTGACAAATTCTCTTGTTCAATCGATACAATTCATTGAATAGGCCAACACCTGACCATTGGCCCATCATCCATCAGTGATTTCCTTTGGCCAAATGGACACCTCGCTGAATCAGTTGATGCCCAACCATCAACTCATCAGCCATCGATGATTCCTGTTGGCGACCAACCACTTTGCCAATCCGGTCGACCCAACCATCGGTCATCGGTCATTGGTGACTAAAACAATTCACCAATCTATCCAACCCGACCATCGGTCATAAGTGACTTTCATTGGCAATCTCCAACACTTAGAAATTTTGATTAAAACTTTGATTAATCTGGGTCATCGATCTCCTAGCCAAGATGATTTGGATCGTCGATCAGCTCCAGCTTCCCAACCTTCGAAAACTTATCCAGACCGTCGATTTGTCTCCACTTCGCAAACCTCTAAATCGAATCATGGTCGTTGATCGACCTCAACCTCCCAACAGTTGAAAATGAATCTCCATCGTTGATCTGCTCAACCTTTCAAATGACCAAAACCTTATGAATTTTTAAATTTAATAAAGTGAATATGGGTTGTTGATCTCGAGATCAAACACGATCTCGACCGTCGATTCACCAAACTTTCTACAACTCTACAGCTTCCATTAAAGCATGAAAATTGACCATTCCAAGTCGAATTTAACTCTGCAATTTTGCAAATTGGCTCCATTGAACTTCCTAAATAGTTATGAGTCCTTTAAACTTGAATTGTTCTCATGAATTTGAGGATTTTTCTCTGATTTTTCTCTATTTTTCCCCAAATATGTAACAACAAATTTGCCCAATTCACATTCGTCTTGGCCCATACAAGCTCGATGTTTGAACTCGAGGCTCTAATACCATAATGTAATGTCCCCCAACCCAATTGAGGAACATTAATGTGCAGAATACTCATAAAAATTACAAGTTATGCTAACTAATTGATTTCATGTAGCTTAACAGCTATGAATTACAACAAGATTTAGATCTTTTTTGCTACCATTAATTAAATGCATCTACATCATTCTAAAAATGACATGAATGCAGCTTGAAATAACTCAACACAAAAATATATAATCTTGTTCAACAAAAAAGTTAGTACACAACAATTTAACTCATAAACACAAGACAATAGCAGATAAACACTTATATTTTATAAACAGTGGTGCAACCAACTGCTTAGGATGAACGTTCCACCCAACCATTGAATTTTTGTTCCAAATCTCAAAAACAATTCATCCTCGAGTTAGGGCTAGAAATCCACAAAAGAGGGTGGTCTATTGTTGTCCACTCACAACTCAAAAATCCCACAACGCATTGATATTCTCCTACAACCATCTCGATTTTCCACCAGCTCTCTTCCTCTCGACCTGCCCAACCCAAGGAATGTACCCCTTCATTGATCTCAGTCCCTTAGGTGTCCCATTCATTTATCAATGTCTCTCTGGCACGGGTAACCATGATTCTCTCTGTTGGGAACTCAAGGGAACTCACTGCTAGGAAAACTACCAGCAAAAACAACAACAAACACTTGTTGTTACAGTGCAACTCACACAGGAGTTCACTCTTCATGCTTGACAACCTGGTTCTTCAATCTTCAGCTCCAAAATGCTACAAAAATACTCCAACATGTTGTAGAATTCTCCCTCCATGGTTGCTCTAGCTCCAAGCTCTCTTTCTTTTTCTCCACTTGTTGCTCATGTGGAAACATTGACTCTTCCCAAAATTGTTGTAGCCTCCCATACGGATTTCCTCTCCTTTGGCTTGTTTGTTTAACTCACACACTTCCCCAAGATGATTATACCCAGCCCTCGTGCTTCCAATAACTATAGTATGTGACTTATCACACCCACCCTCTTACATGCATTCAATGATTGGATTTGGGAACACTCAATTAGAAGATAGAGTTTTATACATAATGATAATGAAATTCATCAATGTGAGTGGAATTAATAGACCCCCCTTGGACCCCTCTTGGTCATTCTCCTAGACCCTCCCTTCTCTTGTGGATTAATTCATCTCCCATCTCTGTCCATATCCCCTTAGTAGTTGGCATCACATTTTATTATTAAAACTTAGAAATACATTTCGCATATACATCACTTTGGTCGTAGCCACACATTATATCAACATTAAGAATTAATTAAAATAGGGACTATAGTGGGGATGTTATATTACCTTTTTATAAGGTGTCTTTTTGATGAAGTCAATTTTGATTAGGTTTGACTTCGTCAATTACATATATGTCAAGTTCCCTTTTACATAAAAATATGAATTTATGACTTACACATCCAAACTTATACTATAATCCCCCCTAAGATTCAAATCAATCCTCCCCCCTTAGAAAATGATGGTCTCCATCATTTCACCTATGCTAAAAAAAAGAGACCCCATTATGTTCATCATACCCTCATGATTACAATGTGTTGAGTGTCAATGAAGAAAAGGGTTTTGTGTGGTTAACCCATAATCGTGTTTGTGGATGACCCATAACTGGGTTGGCAATGGAAAGATTTTTGTTGATGTCAATTACAATTTATGGGGTATTTTACATGGGTAAAAAATTACAATAGAATTTAATAAATCCAAAAAATAAAAATTGAAATGAAAAAAAACCATATTTTTCTTGCGGCATACCTCTAGCTACAATTTTGTTCATATCTTTTTATACAAATGATGAAATCAAATTCTGTTGAAGACCCATTTGAGGTATTGAAGAGATATTTCCATTTATATACGATAATTTCTCTATTGTATCATGTGGAGTGATAAAACTCTTCCTAAAACTCAAGGGACATACTATCACATTGTTTTACAGACCTTTGGTACTCCAATCAATCATATCTCACAAAATAGGAAACGAAATGAAATTTCGTAAAAAAAAAACATTTGAGCCAATAGAGAATAATTTAAAATGAGCTATAGTACACCCTCTGAAATGCTCCGTAGAGGTCGTGGCACCTACATAAAGTTTGCAGAATATAGTTTCCCTATATTTCATCCATTATTGTGCTCCTATGGTGACCATACAATTGTGGGTAATATGAGAAAGGGATGGAATGAGATCGCCCAAGATTCCAGATGTTGCATGTATATTTTTAAGCTGTAAAATGGTTGCATGAATCTGCAATAATGTTGAATATGAGAGAACCGAGTGTAGAGGGCCACAAAGGATGTTAAGGGGTTGTAGAGAAGAATGGGTTGTTGTAAAGGCCATAGAACCTCCATGAGTAGCATGGAAACCTTGCAAAATTTCTGAAAATGTTGTAGACCAATAGATGTAGTGAATCCATCTAAGGATTCTCCTACAATGGTAAACGAAGTTCTGAGGGAATAAAAACCATGTAATGCCTATGGACCTACTGTGATACTTACAATGTATGTCCCGACAAATGGACTCCGAGAGTGCCAAAAGGAGGTTGGATATTGCTGCAAATATTTGAACCTAAAATATGCTTCAATCCCTTGTTCCCATGGAATAGTAACCTGCTTTGATACCAATAATCTAGATCTTAAGGGCTAAGATCTGAAAGGCTTGAATGTCAAGAGAGGAGGAGAGAAAACATGCAAATATTCCATGAAATTAATCACAAGAACATTGATGAAAGTCCATGAATTGAATACACCACAAAAAAATGAGAAAGATAGAGATTTGGAGAAGAAGGATTCCATTAAGAAGAACCATTACATGCAATTAGGCTAATTTCGGGACATCTTCCCACAATTCACTCTCTTCCTATTGCCTTTTTATAGAGTTTTTTTTACGAAGTCAATTTGATTAGGTTTGATTCCGTCAATTACATATCTATCAAATTTTCTTTTACATAAAGATATGAATGTATGACTTATACATCCGAACTTAGACTATAATCCCCCTAAGATTCGAATCATAACATTATTGTCCTTTTAGATGCATCATCCTTGAAACTCATCCTATAATGTTTTAGTGATGTCTCTCATTAAATACTTATATTCCCTTTCATAATATATTTAATTTTAAATATATTTACGTTGAAAGGCGTACACCTATTGACAATGGGCACATTTAATAGGTTTTTAGTGCTTAATCAGTTTTGTATGGACAAGATTAAATATTGATGGAATATTCTTAGCCATCCCAATAAATCAATGGTTGTGATTTCAACCACTAACTTCCTCACTATTATAAAGGCATTTGTTTACATGTTTATTTTTTTACTTTTACTTGATCATATTTAAAATTTACTATGGTGGCTAGTTGATTGCCACGTCTGAGTGATTAACAAAGATTAAGGTTTTGTTACAGAGTGGAGAGATATGAATCTGTGTTTCATTTTCTAAGCTTTCATTTTCTAAGCCAACCAAAACCTTTCAACATTCACCAACCACAAATTTACAAATGTGCTAATGTATCTTCAGCTTACATAAAGGATTCAATCACTTAATATAGTATGTGGTTGTTTTGTACACTATTTCTTCCATTTACATTTATTATATTATATCAGTCATATAACTTTTCGTTTCCTTGTATTCTTCTTTTATGTCCTAGCTTATTGTATCTCACTAGTGTTTTTCATTATTACAATCTCAAATTTCTTATATGAATTTCTTCGAAAATTGTCTTACCAGATTATAAAAAGAAGATGGTGTATTTAAGGTGAGTTTATTTTCCATTTGCCAAGTGTAATAAGTTTGTACATAATATTGTAATTTTTTACTGGTTCGACATAGATATATCCATCACACTTATGCACTAAAGCTTCCATGATAGGAGTCTTTTCCTTAAAAGGTGTAGGTATTAGGTAAAAGGTGTAGGTTTAAGTTGTGGTTTTTATTTTGTTTTGGCTGATGGAATACTTGCATAGAGTTTGAAAGCTTAAGGAGAAGTATACTTAGATTTTTTTCAATAATCTTTCAAGCGCAGATTCTAGAGGTTTTTCAATATTTTTGGCGCGATTCACCAAGTTCGAGTTAATTGCCCTCCAATTTCATATATACAAGGGTTCCCGTTAGATGGATAGCCACTAGGATATTTAAAGTTAGTTGGCTGGTCGTTGTCAAGATTTTGACCCTATCTCCCGAGGTCGCGGGTTCAATTCTTTGGGTTTAGTGGATGGATTGACAATACTAATTCTTCACAGAACATCATCATTAGTTTTTTTTAATATATAAAATTGATAAATTTAAGATAATTTTATTAGTTTTTTTTAATATATAAATTTTTTTTTAATATATAAAATTGATAAATTTAAGATAATTTTATTAGTTTTTTTTAATATATAAAATTGATAAATTTAAGATAATTTTTTTAATATATAAAATTGATAAATTAAAGTTAAATTAGATAATTTTATATATATTAAAAGTTTTTAATATATAAAATTGATAAATTTAAGATAATTTTTTTAATATATAAAATTGATAAATTTAAGATAATTTTTTTAATATATAAAATTGATAAATTAAAGTTAAATTAGATAATTTTATATATATTAAAAGATAAGAAAATTGGTTTTAATTACTATAATGTTTATTTTCTTATATTTTTTAATATATAAAAATGATAAATTAAAGATATTTTTTTTAATATATAAAATTGATAAATTTAAGATAATTTTATTAGTTTTTTTTAATATATAAAATTGATAAATTTAAGATAATTTTTTTAATATATAAAATTGATAAATTAAAGTTAAATTAGATGATTTTATATATATTAAAAGTTTTTAATATATAAAATTGATAAATTTAAGATAATTTTTTTAATATATAAAATTGATAAATTAAAGTTAAATTAGATAATTTTATATATATTAAAAGATAAGAAAATTGGTTTTAATTACTATAATGTTTATTTTCTTTTATTTTTTAATATATAAAAATGATAAATTAAAGATATTTTTTTTAATATATAAAACTGATAAATTAAAGTTAAATTAGATAATGTTATATATATTAAAAGATAAGAAATTTGGTTTTAATCACTATAATGTTTATTTTCTTATATTTTTTAATTAAATTTAAAAAAATTATAATATTCAAAATTATTTACTTGGTTTTAAACTTTTTCTTATATCTTTTTAATAAAATCTAAAATATATATAATATTTAATATCTTTTTAATATATAAAATTGATAAATTAAAGATAATTTTTTTAATATATAAAATTGATAAATTAGATAATTTTATATATATTAAAAGATAAGAAAATTGGTTTTAATCACTATAATGTTTATTTTTTTATATTTTTTAATAAAATTTAAATAAAATATAATATTCAAAATTATTCACTTGGTTTTAAACTTTAATTACTATAATTTTTATTTTCTTATATCTTTATAATAAAATTTAAAATATATATAATATTTAATATCTTTTTAATATATAAAATTGATAAATTAAAGATAATTTTTTTAGTATTTAAAATTAATAAATTAGATAATTTTATATATATTAAAAGATAAGAAAATTGGTTTTAATCACTATAATGTTTATTTTTTTATATTTTTTAATAAAATTTAAATAAAATATAATATTCAAAATTATTCACTTGGTTTTAAACTTTAATTACTATAATTTTTATTTTCKTATATCTTTWTAATAAAATTTAAAATATATATAATATTTAATATCTTTTTAATATATAAAATTGATAAATTAAAGATAATTTTTTTAGTATTTAAAATTAATAAATTAGATAATTTTATATATATTAAAAGATAAGAAAATTGGTTTTAATCACTATAATGTTTATTTTTTTATATTTTTTAATAAAATTTAAATAAAATATAATATTCAAAATTATTCACTTGGTTTTAAACTTTAATTACTATAATTTTTATTTTCGTATATCTTTTTAATAAAATTTAAAATATATATAATATTTAATATCTTTTTAATATATAAAATTGATAAATTAAAGATAATTTTTTTAATATTTAAAATTGATAAATTAAAGATAAATTAGATAATTTTATATATATTAAAAGATAAGCAAATTGGTTTTAATCACTATAATGTTTATTTTCTTATATTTTTTAATAAAACTTAAAAAAAATATAATATTCAAAATTACTCACTTTGTTTTAAACTTTAATTACTATAATTTTTATTTTCTTATATTTTTTTAATAAAATTTAAAATATATATAATATTTAAAATTATTAACTTAATTTATATTGATATCAATTCAAAATCTTTACCTAAAACACTTCATATTAACATTTTTCATATATAAAATATATTAATTTATTTCAATTTTATTTAATTTTAAAAATAATTTCATTATGAATAAAAAATATATGCATTATATAACTAGATTGTCAAAATCATTAAATTCACATTATATTACATCATGCAATAATTTATTAGAAAGTTAAATAATTGGACAAACCATAATTGTTATTTGAGTTTAGTTGTAATGGTTTGTGTAAGTGAAATGTAACTTTTAAAAGAGCAAGCTATCCAAAAAACCTCTACTTTCTACAAAATTTGGTTTACCCCGCAATTTGAGTTACCCTATTGATTTGTGTAAGTGAGAAGTTGAACTTTTAAATGAGCAAGCTATCAAAAAAGCCTAGACTTTCTACAAAATCTCGTTTACCCCTAATACCATCCTCAAAATGAGGAGAAGTGTCTGGTGATTTTCCCCGTGCTCTATTCCAAAGTAAAAAAACAAATAAATATATTCTCTTAGAGTAACTCTAAGATTTATTCTTTTCTTTTTATGGATAATTATATTACTTTGCTTTCCCCATTTGATAGAGTATATGAGTTTCAGAGCATTGGGTGGGAAAGGGTGATTTTCTAGTTACGGGTATTATTTTGAACCTTCGAAGCTCAACAATGGTGGAACCTGCAACTATTTTGGGGGACTTGGACCTTTCAACAATATATATTAGTCGTTGGCCTTGGAGGTTTCAAGCTTTGGTTGGGGTGGTCCTTATGGGTAACTTGACTTAGGAGTTACCTGTTGTTTTTTCTTCAGAGCCTAGGTCCTTACTCTTTGGGAGCTTAGTTTATTTCTATGGTGGACTCGGGCTATGGTTCCGGTTTTTTTTATTAACTCTGACCAGTGCTTTGGCGGTTAGCGATGATTTGCTTCTCCTATTGTCAGGTCTTAGTTATTTTAGCGGTGGTTTTATCCTTGACTTTAGTGATAGGTACTTTCTTCTGAGCTTATATCTGTCATCTCAGAGCTTGTTTTTTGAACCTTAGTTTCTTTGATTAGTGGGACCCTGCTTTTTTGTTTTGTCGTTGGTAGTGAAGGACTCTCCATGCCACGGGTTATGGTTTAAGATCGTTCTTTAAGAGCCTGTCAGGTTCGATGTCACCTAGCCATGAGGTGTTCAGTTGGGGTTGGACGTTTTGTGGTGAGTCACTCCCCACCAGAGCCTGCTCCATTATGGATGTTGAAGTCAGGGCTCTCATGTGGGCGGCTGACGAAGCCATCTGGAGGAGGGAAGGACTCTTCACCTCGTCGGATGCGCTGGGTATTAAGGCTAGCATTAAAACCATACAGGGGAGAGAAAATACATTACAACTCCCTCCTTCCACGGTAAAACATAGGAAGCCTCATGCATTCCAGCCATTTACTGGAGTTGTTACGAGAGCTTCGTTTCTCTCCCAGTCTAATATACCTTCTACTATCCCAGGGGAATTGTCGGGTGCTTCGGGGAGAGGGAAGGGAGGACTAGCCTCGGGTTTAAGTGACAGAGGCAGGATTTCTACAGGATTTGGTAGAACAAAACATTGGATTCTGAATCAAAACAAGAGAAAGTTGATGCTCGGGGAGGACGTTGAGCTTGTGGACACTGTCAGTGTGGCACTTTGTTTTTTAGTGGGGAGGTTCTTATATTGTGCTTGGTGCACTCTGCCACTAGTAGAGTGGGTTCACACTACTTAGCTCCCACTGTTGGGTTACCTACCAGAAATAGTTTATTTGACTAAAGGATGGTTTGGATTTCAGTTTAAAAGGAACGAGGATAATGCGACCATTTTGGAGAAACCATGGATTTTTTACGGTTCCAGCCTCATGCTGAAGCACTGGAGGATGAGTTTTGATCCGGCTCTGGACTATTTCCATTTTAGACATTTATGGGTTTACTACCTGGCCTGCCTCTGCATCTTTGGAATGTGAAGGCCTTAGAGGCTGTCGGAAATGCACTTGGAAAGTTCATTAAGGTGGATGAAGTGGCGCTTGCGGCCTCGGATAAAAGAATAGGCAGGGTGCTGGTGGAAATTGGCATTCATGTTGGATTGCTAGAGTCTTTAGAAATCATTTGGAGAGGACACCATTTAGTACAGTCTTTGGACTATTTATGTAATATCCCCAGGTAGAACCCCAGTTGTAATTATGAATTGTAAACATGTTTGATACGCTGGTGAGCCCAGTTATAATAATCTGGAAGGATTATGTGTTCATTAGGCCGGAGAGCCTAGATGTTAAGGCCACTAAGCCTGATTTTGTATATGTAAATACTCAAATCATTAATATAATTGCATCGTTGCGTTTAAACCGACCACGAAGAAAGAGCTATGGGGGACTAAGCTCCACTAGGTAGGGAAAGGGAAGGGGCTAAGAGTCTAGGAAAAGGGGCTAAGGTAGAGGGCTTACCTCTAAGGGAATAATATTATATTATTATTTCCTAGAGGGTAAGGTTTGGACATAACCTATGTTGTCCTAGGTTCCTATGGGAAGGGAACAAATGTTAAGTGGAGCTCATGCAGCTTCAGGAAGATATGTGTCAACCTGGGCGCATGCAGTTTTAGGTGGGAAAGTTAGTTCGTTGGGATTCCCTCGCGATGGTGGGAAGTCTCCCCATGCGTGCACGCAAGCAGACGGAGAGAGCCTTCACGCAACCAACTTTTTCCTCCATGGTTGACCTCTGCAACCTAGGGGGGGGAGGGAACCGGCACACCGTGTTATGAAGCTAACTATTTTTTCCTGTGAAGCACAACACGACTGCGTAGTGCCTGATCCAGATCACACCTTAGCCATTTTTTGTTGCTACCCACGTCTTCTCTGGACTAGTGTGGCTTGATTTCATTACAAGAGCCCATACCCAATTTTGTTGTTGTGGTTACCCTATGGACTTAGGAGTTGGATAAAAGAAGCAGGTTGTCAGGCCTGTGAGAAACTCTCTCCAGGTGAGAGAGTGTGTTGAGGAAGTGCGCTCTCTTGAAGGAAGTCCAGTAGAAGCTACAAAGCTCTGACAATTCCTGATCCAGCTTGTTGTTGAAGCCCTGAAAAGGGAGGTGTAGCAGTCGATTGATTGTGTGACAATGAAGGTGTACACTCCTAGGGTGGAACAAGCATGTGGGGAATGAGAGTCTGTGGGTTGTGGGCGTAAGTGGCTCCTTGGAGGAATTCCTTCCTATTGAACTGTCTGGCTTCCTTGTCGACCTTGCCTAACCTAGGAATCCCTTGCCTAGTGGAGTTTAGTCCCAGCTCGGGGGTGACCCACTGCTGAGAGTGAGGAGCAGCGTGGTCTATGGTTGGGAGGTTCGTGGAAGGTCTTCACGCAGTTGGTGGTCTTCTATTAAAAGATAAGTTCCACTTCTATGTTCTTTTACTTGTAATTGTACATGTGATATAATTGATGAGTAATTCTTGGATATATTGTATATGTTGTATGTGTAGGCTTATTTTTATTTCCACATTAATCTGTGTATTATTAGAATATGTCGTATGTATATGTTTATATATAGGTAGATGATAATTATCATTTCTATGTTTATATGGATGTGTATGATGTTTTCGCAAGTATCTTTGTGTGGCATAGCACAGTAGATTAAGGTTGGGGCTGTCACAAATTGGTATCAGAGCAAAAAGTGTGTTTACGAGTGATGTTGTCCAGCCTGTTGGTGGTTGGGGTCGTTACAAATTGGTATCAGAGCCATGGTTTCAACACTGAGCCTGGATGGGCCAGGAAAGTGGATGTTGAAGAAAAGGTTTCAGAAAGGAATTGTTGTCGAAATGGACAAAATTGAAGTTCAGAGCCCAGTTTTCGACACTGAGCCTGAATTGGGCCATATAAATGGTTATGGAATCAAAAGCTCAGAGCAAATTGTTGTCGAGAGGGACAAAATTTGAATTTCAAAGCATCCCAGAGTACCAAGAGAACACCTTGGTCGTGTTTGGAATCTCGGTAGGTATAGTGGTTCAAGAAAGACAACAGAGAAAAGAGACTGCAATAACTGTGGGTTTGGAACCGTAAGGCTTGAAGTTGGGTCATAAGATCTACACAGGGGAAAGGCCAATGTTTTACAACTGTCAGATCTGGAAAAATATGCATGAGATTTAACCTCCAAAGTCCTTAGGACTTCATAACTTCGACGAATTTTATGAGTTAGAGAGCAAAAGGGGTCGAAGCATCAAAGCTCTGAAGTCCTGGAGTGGATCTACACCGCAGATCCGGGGAGAAGTGCTTGATCGTTGGATCGACCGAAGACAGATCAAAACTGTTAGATCACGCCAAGAGCAAGAGGTAAGGCACAATGTTGAAAAATATATCTTAGCCATCAGATCTGCGCGCAAGTGATTGTGAGCCGTAGATCTCATAGCAGTTCGGGAGTTCAGCGTTCGAAAGAAACAAAGTATGCTAGTGTGAAAACTCTCGAAGTCTGGAGTTAATCCGAACCATTCATCAAAAAGGGGCATGTGTCGGCAGATCAACATATTCGTGAGTTTGGTGTTCGGGAGAAACAAAGTATGTTAAGGAAAAAACTCCCGAAGTCCCGAAGTTTGGTAGTTGATCCGGACCGTCCATCAAAAGGGACACGTGTCAGAAGATCGGCTTGTTCGGGAGTTCGACGTTCGAGAGAATTGGAGTGTGCAAGTGTAAAATATTTCAAAGACTGAAGTCCCGAAGTGACATGGCATGTTGACGCCACTAGTGATGACATGGACACATGGGATGTGTGCCACGTGTCAGTGAGTTAAGAACCTTTGGAAGATAGAAACGCCAGTTAGAACGTGACACGTGTCACCTGTCATATTGGGCCACGTGTCCGCTTCTAGTATTCTACCATGTGGCACTCTTTTTTAGCATGGTTAGTGGGGCCCCTGATGGTCACAGGGGATGCATGGCATTAGATCTCAAAGTCTAGAGACTTGACACTCTAGAAGAAATGGTTCATGATGGAATGGGAGGAAGAAAGCCCTGAATTTTTGTAGCGTCGAAGTAACGTTACGTGATGGCGTCCCCATAGTGACGTGGAAGTAATCGGAGATTCATAGTTCGGGATTTTTGGGGTGTGCAGATGTGAAATCCTTTGAAGTACTGGAACCCCGAAGTCCGAAGTCCAAAGACTGGAGGGTTGGATTTAATCTCGACCTTTGATCAGGAAACGACACTTGGCAACAGATGCAGCTGTCTGGAGACTTGGAACTACGGAAAGATTGAGAGTATAGACAGTCTGGAAACCCCAAAGCCCAGAGTTCCGTAGTAAATATCAATCATTGGATGCTGGGAAGCCGAGGACCATTGATCCACCCCACTTTGCGAGTTCGCCAATGTGGCACTCAAAGAGATTTGTTGTGATGTGCTTTGGAAACCGTCGAAGCCTGGAGTCTCAGAGTTCTTGTCCACTGTAGATCCACTGTCCTACATGAATTCGCTAGTTCAATGTTCTATGATGTTTTTGATGTGCGAAAAGGGAAACCTCTGAAGTTCCAGAGCCCCAAAGTCCCAAAGCTCCGGATAAGAACGTATAATACTAGCGCTTGGTCACAGTCGATGGTCACATGAGATTGGAGACCAAAGAAAGAGGGCTGGTGCTCAGAATTTTTTTTTTATAACAGGGAAGGGCTTAGAGATAGAGCCCGTGGGGTCCATGATTGAAAAGAGCTGCATCGAAAGAAGTAAAGAAGGTATGTAAACCTGAAGAGAGGATCCAATAAGGATCCAAGTGCCAATTCAATTCTGTGAAATAAAAATAGTTGTACAAAGATCGCCTTCCAAAAAGCACCATTGTGCAAACAGTTATAACTTTCTGCTCAGGATTCTGAATTGAGCAAGGAGGAAATCATTGGAAAGGTCTTGGAAAGAGGATTCCATATATTCAACCATCTTTGATACATGATAATGCATGAACCATAAGTTCATATGGAGATGCAAAGACTGGGAATAAAGAAGGAAGGTTTTATGGAATATGAAATAGTTTGGAGATAAGATGTGACATCTCCAAGGATCAGTCCCATAGTTGGAGATAACACCTCCATTATTGCTATCAGAATGCGCAGTGGAAGCATGGCATGAAGGGCATCAAATATGGCATGAAATAAGTTGAATATGCATGCCATAAGGCTAAATCAAATTGCTTCAAGAAAGAAGTTGGTGTTAACTAACCAAGGTTACTCAGAGAACATGACTGGAATTATAATTCGTTCATGCGAGAGCTGGATCAGAGGAATCCAAATAATAATGGAATGCTAAAAATTAATATCAGCATAATATGTGGTTGCAAGTATGTAAGGTACACAAGGAAGGACTCCTGGATGCAATCAAGTCCACGAACATACTAAGATATTGGAAGAAGAATTCATGAGGTAGATATCAAGACAAGAATAATTTAAAAGTGAAATGATTTCTAAAGAGAAAACAAAAAGTAACCAGGAAGAAAATGGTTATATGCATGGGTTTGAATACAGAGGAGATGGTGCCTGACAAGAATCCATCTTAAGTGACATAGATCCATGAATGGAAACCAAGAGGTTGTAGGTATCACTTGAAGCTATGATGGTAAGGTAAAAGAAGTACTTTCAGTTAATTCCATGCAGATAGAAAAGGAGGCATATGTGCATCCTTACAATATGCTAGAGATTGGCTAGGCAAGTCAAGTTTGAGGCTAGTTGGAAAAGAGAAGAGAAGAGTACAAGAAAACCTCAAGTACTAAAGTATTCAGTCAAGAAAGGGATGAAGGAGTTCAGTTCTGAAGAGTAACTAGATATTGAAGACCCAAAGTCTATAAGACAACATGTTTGGAATTATAATTCATCCAAATATGAGTTAGGATAGTAGGATCGAGGGAATAAATGAAAGTTGAAGGCTAATATCAGTTGGGTATTGGTTGTAAATGCAAAGGGAAGCTGCCAAGGGTGATTGGCTAGAAAGTGCTTAGAACATAAATAATCATGTACAATGGCTACAATGAGAGCACAAGAAGATTCAGGAATCTGGGAAGAATTAAAGACTTCTGGGATCAGCAAGGAAAAGTTTTATAGGGAGAAAGAAATTGTTGCAATTTCTATGGCAGCAAATATGTTATGGCTTGT
Organism: Picea engelmannii; assembly: GCA_009831015.1. Lineage (NCBI taxonomy): Eukaryota > Viridiplantae > Streptophyta > Pinopsida > Pinales > Pinaceae > Picea > Picea engelmannii. Next base: position 5,467 of record ML825114.1, on the reverse strand, counting down.
TGGGACAACTAATTAAAAATGCTTGCATGTTTGCAAAGTTTTGTCGATGATGTTGCTTCATATGGAAGGAAGCAACATAAAGCTAAGTGTTGGTTATAAGTCTGATAAAAGAAGCATGAAAGCTTCTATTGTCATCAACTAATCAGGTAACATCAAATTCATTTAATGGCAGCTATGCAGGTAAGTATTCTCTTTTGAAATTATGTTACATAATTGCCAAAGGAAAATCCAGGTAAGAATTTTCCCCGATTGAATTGTTATGATACACATGATAGTATTATACAATGTATTAACATGAATAAGATACCACTAGATGTGGTAAAGGCTAGAGGCTTGTCATAGTTATCAAATCTTTTTAACTTTTGAATGCACACACTGACATAGTAGAATGTCATGTTAATTTGGTTATGAGGTAATAACCTAAGAAATAAAAGATAAGAACTTGTTATAGGAATGAATGTCAGTAAAGCTAGTCATGTATGAGACCATGACAGGGTTGGATATGGAAAAGTATTGATATGGGAAGGCTATGAACCACACATGTATTAAAAGCTTCCTACCTTTAAATAAAACTTGGACTACAACCTTTTTGTTAACACTAATGAACACCACAGAATTATATTCTTGGTGTAGTGTTCAGGTCGAAAAGGAAGGCATCCAATTAATTGGGAAAATAATAGGAAGTGTGTGGGGAATGTCTCAGGACATTGGCCAGAATTCCAACTTATGGATGGTGAGATACATGACTAAGATAAAGAACATTTTCTAATTCAATGCAAGATGCATTGAATAAATATGCTTTGAGAATTGCACTCATGCATAGTAAGTGATAGAATTGTATACTTAAATGCAATTGTTGAATGTGTTTTGTAAGTACATGCATATATATTATTGCATGGAAATAATTGTTACTAACAACTGAAATGTTGTTAACTCATGAAGTTAAGGACATTTCATGAGTTGTTAGATATTGCAACATAAAAGTTGCAAGTCAAGTAGTCACGTAAGAATTGACTAGAGAAAAAAAAAATGTTCCAAAAAAAAAAAGTAATGAACTTACAAATATTAATTATAAACATGCATATGCATAGAATGATGAGTCATTCTATTTTATTAAATTGTTTGGTAATTATGATTGAATTTCTAGGTGCATGAAATTCTAAGATCACTTCATATGGTTTTGTACATATTACAATTGAATTATGATGTACAGGAAATACTGACAATTGTTGGTTGTATGCAAGAGGAAGCATTGCTGGAAAAATGGTATGCAGTTTGGTTCTTATGGAAAACCACCAAGAAGGTTGCACTCCTGATATGGAAATAGACAAGAAGAATTATGAAATAGAATCTTATGTCTTAGGAAAAGTTGAATTCCCTTTTGAACTAAGTTTGAGTTCCTAAATGAATTATTTTATGTTCTCTCATGATAATTGCATGTGGGCGATGCAGATGAGATGATATAGATTAAAGTTGGAATGTTGACTACAAAGAGTAGCTCGAGGAAGATGATGATTGGATACAACGGATCTTACCCTGTGGATCCCCAGTGGATCTGGGTGTGTGTACACTTATCCTTGGGTTGCCTTGGAGTAGGCTGGAGCCCTGGAGGGACAAGTGTGGGAATAGGTTCCCCGGTATGAGGCCTGGAGGCTACCTCGAGACCTCTGAGGGAAGTTGGAACTCCTGGAGCCACGGTGCTCTGAGACTTCTTGTTCGGCCTGTGTTGGAACCCTAGAAGGAAGGTGCACACTACCTTGGGTTGTACAGGCATGTGGGGAATGAGAGACCGTTAGTTGGAGTGTTCTTGAGGTTTGGTACCTTGGCTTAGACCATGTTGATATGGATTGTGGACCGTGGCTATCTTGGGAAGCCATTGCCCTGATGGAGTCATAGCCCTGCTCAGGGGTGGAAGGTCTTCTCAATCAAAATATAAGTATCAATTCTCTATTCATTGTATGTTGTGTATCTTGTATACAGGTTATAATGTATTAGAATTGCATGTATGTTCTAATGTTGCTTCTGAATGAATAGGTGTATGAGAAGAGTGTTTATGTTTGTGGATTCATCGCCCCTGCTGAGAGTTTATCAACAGTGAGATCTAAGGTTGGGTTGAACATCATGGATCTACAACTAGTCGGTGCTTTCAAGGAGGTTTAATTGAAGCATGTAATAAGGAACAATGAGCTGAGTGCTTTCCTGAAGCAGCTCTATGGAATAGAGAAATTGAATTTCAGCTGCAGTATGACCACCAGAATTGGTTCTTGAAAGTACAACACCAGGTGGATAACATGCTTCTAATAACTAAAGCTTGGAGTTTTTTGAAGAATTTTTGAATTGTATATGTATAAACAAGTTGCACTGAGGACAACCCAAAAATAAGGGGAGGGGATTGTAATATCCCCATGTAGAACCCCCGTTGTAATTATGAATTGTAAACATGTTTGATAGGCTGGTGAAACCTAGAAGGTTTATGTGTTCATTAGGCCGGAGAGCCTAGATGCTAAGGCCATTAAGCCTGATTTTGTATATGTAAATACTCACATCATTAATATAATTACATCGTTGTGTGTAGACCGACCATGAAGAAAGAGTTATGGGGAACTAAGCTCCACCAGGTAGGGAAAGGGAAGGGGCTAAGAGTCTAGGAAAAGGGGCTAAGCTAGAGGGCTTACCTCTAAGGGAATAATATTATATTATTATTTCCTAGAGGCTAAGGTTTGGACATAACCTATGTTGTCCTAGGTTCCTATGGCAAGGGAACGAATGTTAAGTGGAGCTCATGCAACTTCAGGAAGACATGTGTCAACCTGGGTGCATGCAGTTTTAGGTGGGAAAGTCAGTTCGTTGGGATTCCCTCGCGATGGTGGGCAGAAGCCCCACGCTTGCACGCAAGTAGACGGAGAGAGCCTTCACGCAACCAGATTTTTCCTTCATGGTTGACCTCTGCAACCTAGGGGGGGGGGGNTGAAGCTAATTGTTTTTGCCTGTGAATCACAACACGACTGCATAGTGTCTGAGCATGATCACACCTTAGCCATTTGTTGTTGCTACCCATGTCTTCTCTGGACTGGTGTGGCTTGATGTCATTACCAGAGCCCATACCCAATTTTGTTGTTGTGGTTTCCCTCTAGACTTAGGAGCTAGATAGAAGAAGTAGGTTGTCAGGCCTATGAGCAACTCTCTCCAGGTGAGAGAGTGTGCTAAGGAAGTGAGATCTCCTCGAGGAAGTCCAGTAGCAGCTATAGAGATCTGAGAATTCATGATCCATCATGTTGTTGAATCCTTGAAAAGGGATGTGTAGCAACCGATAGACTATGTGACAATGAAGGTGTACACTCCTAGGGTGGAACATGCATGTGGGGAATGACAGTCTATGAGTTTTGGGTGTAAGTGACTCCTTGGAGGAATTCCTTCATGTTGAACTGTGTGACTTCCCTGTCAACCTTGCCTAGCTTAATAATCCCTTTCCTGGTGGATTTTAGTCCCAGCTCGTGGGTGACCCACTGCTGAGAGTGAGGAGCAACGTGGTCTATGGCTGGGAGGTTCGTGGAAGGTCTGCATGCAGTTGGTGGTCTTTGTAGCACACCCATTTCAGAACTCTGGGCTTACTCGTGCTCTGATACCCATTTGTACACACCATTTGTACAAATCTCATATAGATATTCTAAATCCCATGCATTTAAATAATTAAACACATTTAACACAGAGTAAAACATATCATTACTGCTATAATTAAACAATCCATAACATTCCATATTAATTCGTATACACAGCAGAAAACATGATAACATATACAGTAGAGACATGATAAAATGTGATAAAACATAGTTAGACACTTATCTTGTAACAATGGTGGGATCCACCAACCAAATGCAGGCCTTCCATGAACCTCCCAGCCTTAGACTACACTGCTCATCAACTCAGCAGTGGGTCACCCCCGAGCTGGGACTAAGCTCCACCCCAAGGCAAGGAATCTAGGCTCAAGCTGAGGTTACAGGGAAAACAGTCTCACACAACCACAAGGACGGAATGCTCTCCCAGGAATCTCCCACGCTCACTGCCCACAGACCCTCATTCCCCACATGCTTGTTCCACCCCAAGAGAATATACCTTCTCTGTCACCTAGACAGTCCTTCAGCTACCAATCTCCCTTACCTTGGGTTACAAAAATAGACCGAACCGGAAGTCTCTGGGCTCTATGGCAGCTACAGGGTTCCTTCCAGGAGTTCTCTCCTTCCCCTGCGCACTCTCTCACCTGGAGGGAGTCACTCATAGGCCAACAAGCCTCACGCATTCCAGTACTGCATAGTCTCAACAATCCCACGGGAAAACAGACACAGGCTTTCCAAAAACTGGTTCGGCAATCACAGGATGGCTTCACAGTCACGGCTTCAGAACAGGGAATGCTCCCATAGGCTCGCTCAGCTTTACCGAACAAGCAAAGACTCTTCCCTGAAATCAACACAGGCTTCTCGTAGGCTGGGGTTACACACACGGGTTTTCTCAGAATCAGACACAGACATTCGAGTCACAAGGTTGCACGAAGGTTCTCTACAGGAGTCGGGTTAGTCGTACTACTCAGAGATCCGTACGCGTTCAGACAATCCGATGGAATGGGAATGGAACCTTCTCACGGCTCACCCTGGCCATTTTATTCACATGCACCAGGGTTGACACTTGTCACCCATGGAACTGCATGCGTTCCACCAGCACGCGTTCCTCCCACCACTTGGTAAATCACGCGTCCTTCCAAAAGGACTTAGGATAAAAACATATGATGCACATATCTTTTGGAATAATATTAAAATATTATTCCCAGGCTTAAGCCCCCCTAGGCTTAGCCCCTTTCCCACCTTCCAGCCCCTAATTCCTTTCCCACTCTATGGATGCTCAATCCCCCTTCACTCATTCATCGTGGTCGGTCTACACCTGGTGGTGTTTATATTTTATTAAATGTTCTTCATGATTACATATACAACAGCAGGCTCCTGGCCTTCAATACTCAGGCTCCCTGGCCTAACAACACATAAGCCTCCAGCTTATAAAAACTTGGCTCACCAGCCTATAAAACATAATTACAATTCTTTTCAGAACATGGTTCACTACGGGGCTTGGCCTTGGGGACACTACAATTCCCCTCCCCTTATTTTTGCACTGTCCTCAGTGCAACTTACAGTGTCTCAGCAAGCCTTTCAAAATTTTCAAAAAGATGTGGGTATTATGCCCGCATAACCTCTTCATGCTCCCATGTCGCGTCCTTAGGACCGTACCAGGTCCACTGGACCTTTACAAGCTCTATAGCTCGATTCTGGAGCTGTTTTCTTTTCCTGTCCAATATGCGTACAGGATGCACTTGCAAGACACCTTCTGGTTCCACCTGAATCACATTCCAATCGATAACATGATTAGCATCAGGTACATATTTCTTAAGCAGTGAAACATGAAACACATTATGTACAGTCAT
>ML825113.1:50180-66435 GCA_009831015.1 Picea engelmannii | reverse complement strand
AGGGTTTTGACTTCATGGCCCTGCCATTGCAGCACCATTAAGCCTAACTCTCCCGTCCTTAGATTTAGATTCTCCCAAGAGTTTAGCCTTACTCCTTGACTCCATTTACCCTAAGGCACTAGTCTAAGAACTCAACGTTGAGTGAATTGTGTTAAAACAACCTTTCAAACTTCTCAAACTTGAAACCCTAACTAACCCTAGCGACTTACTAACCCTAATCCTATGATGACGTCTTGCCTCTTATGAACTTTTGCTTGGTATTAAAGTTGCGGCTAGGTCATCCATTGATAGACATAGAAGTGTTGAGTATTTTCATTGACCTATTTTGCAAAACGTCCACCTCTTTGCCTACCAAAACCAACCTAGAATAGGGCTGACGTCACCCTTACTAGGCTTGACGCAACAACATTATATGTGAGCATATTTATGGTATTTAATGCATTGTGATAATTCAAAGATTGATTTTGTACATTGAATGCTCTATCATTTGGTATTTATTGAAGAAGTAATATTAGAAGCCATAGCCTTTATTGCAATCATTGACTTCGTCAATAATTAGTTTTATCTATGCTCATGCGTATTGATAGTCATTGACAATTGAAGTACTAACCACTGTTGCACATTTCAGTTTTATTTGCCTTTCTCACAAACAGGTGCTTGTTCAGTGGAATATCTTCTTTTTGACTATCCTTCTTGGCAGTAATCTGTGAAGAGGAAAAACCTACTTTGACCTTTCGAGCCTTAATCTCTTGATCCTTTTCCCTTCAATACCCCAGATTACTAGGGACGTCTCCCTTGGGATTAGCCACCCTGAATAGAAAGAGCCCCCCATCGAGGTGACAGTGGATGGGGAAGCTCCTGTTACGCCAGTTTGGTCCATACCTTCTAGCTGTCTGACCTAGACTACAAACTGAGCGATAACAAGACCTTAAGAGGGTAAGTGATTACTTGATATTCTTTAGAATTTTGTTTCTGTGCTCTAAAAGCATTAAGAGAAGCTTTCCACGATCACCATACTTTTGTTGAGTTAAGATGTTAGGAAGACTGGTAGTGTGATAAATATTTTGAAAATGAGATCTAATATGGGTATATGCTGGACAATCTAAGAAAAAGTGTTTTTCATCTTCAACCTTCTTAGTGTCACAAAGGTGACACACTCTTTCATTCCATGGAGTTTTAGGAATTGACCAACGTCCAATTTCACTATGGAGCTCATGAGAATTTGTTCTTATCTTAACAATGCTTATTTTTTTCTTTATACTTGGCAAAACAGATAGATAATTTTGATCTTCTAGATTAGGGTTGATTACATCTTTATAATACCTTAATTTTCTTTTTATTTTAACTCATTTTGTCTTTAAATTTTGTTTTGAAGTTTTTTTTGATATGATCTTTTTTCTGCAAAATGGTTTCTTCTATGATTCCCCAATAATTTAGTCAAGGTTGAGCGTCTTTATGCCATCCTCTCTTGAGTTGATGGTGGTTATAACTTGATTTTGAAGCAATTTTAGATAGCCTCTTATCTTCCATGTTTAACTTGTTCTTATACATTAGATATCTAATCATAATTATATAAATAGATAAACATATATTTAATATATTAATAATATATTGTTAATTGTATCTATAGATATTAATGGTTTTACTTTTTCTTTTCTTTTCTTATAATAAATGTATAATAATTAACAAGATTAATGTGAATGTGGTTAATAAGTGACTATCCATATAAAATATCCATATAAAATTACTTTAAATATTACTTTCTTTTTAATTGTATCTACATATTAATGATGCTTTTATATTAATAATGTTTTTACAGTTTTTTTCTAATAATAAATGTATAATAATTAACAATAAATGTGAATGTGGTTAATAAGTGACTAACCATATAAAAATACTTTAAATATTACTTACCATATATGAATATGATCATAGATTTTGATACATAATTTTAAAAATAATAAAATAACATTGGCATAATTTTTATACATAATTTTAAAGATAATAAAATAACATTGGCATAATCATTATTTATTAAGGATAATCTACAATTTATATTGTTTAATATGAATTTCACTACATAATTATAATATATTATTGTTAAAAATATTTTAATTGATGATCAATTTATAATTAACTAATTTATAATTAACTGCCATATTTTAAGTCAAAATAAGAATACAAACAATATTTATATGATTTACACACTCTATAATAAAAATACAAATAATATTTATTTGATTTATATATATATGTTGTTTTAGTGATGAAGGATTTGGGTGCTGCAAAGAAAATCTTTGATATGAGAATAACAAGAGACAAGAATAATCACAAATTGACATTGTCTCAGGGTGAGTATATAGAGAAGGTGTTGGAGAGGTTTATAATGCAGAATGTAAAACCAATTAGTACACCTTTGGCCAACCATTTCAAATTAACTAAGGAAATGTGTCTCAAGACACAGAAGGAGATATAATACATGTCCAGGGTCCCTTATTCATTGGCATTTGGCAGCTTGATGTATGTGATGGTTTGCACAAGACCAGATATTGCACATGCAGTGGACGTTGTGAGTAGGTATATGAACAATCCAAGTAAAGAACATTGGGAGGTAGTAAAGTGGATTCTCAGGTATTTGAGAGGTTTAGACACTGTTCTACAGGGATATGTTGATTCAGATATGACAGGTGATAAAGATAGCAGGAGGAGCACCATATGGTATATTTTTACTATAGGTGGAATAATAGTAAGTTGGATTCCAAAACTGCAAAATGTTGTTTCACTTTCAACAACAGAGGCAGATTATGTTGCTGCTACAGAGGCTAGTAAAGAGATGATTTGGCTACAGAGGTTTATGGAGGAATTGAGAAAGAAGCAGGAGAATAACGGGTTGTACTGTGATACTGAGAGTGCCATTCATCTTGCAAATAACTCAACCTTCCATTCGAAGACTAAGCATATACAGATCAAGTACCATTTCTTATGATTCGTCTTGGAAGATGGACATTTGAAGTTGGAAAAGTTACACACTAGACAGAATCATGCAGACATGTTAACAAAGGGAGTAACCAGAGAGAAACTGAGTTCCTGATCAGTTTCAATTGCTCTTCAAGCATGAAGGTGAAGATGATAAATTTTCCAGGTCCAAGAAGGATCATAGTCCAGCATATACATCAGTGGTTGAGTTGTTGAGATCAGTCTCCAAGTGGGAGATTGTTGGTTGTGGAGCCTAATTATCTTCCTGATTCAGAGACCTTTGTTTTCAATTGTGTTTATACCCCATGAATAATTTACACCCCGGAAGAATGTACACTCCTCCACGTGGGGGAGTGCAGGGGCGGGTTACCCCCTGCGGGGTCCGAGGGCAAGCGGGCCCCCAAAGGAAAAATTGTCTTGTAAATGTATATTGCAATTTCATAGTAAATCTGGACTGTTCATTATAAGGTCGCATATTTGATGGTAGAAGTTATGTTAGGGTTTTTTTTCCCTAAAATGAAACCTTCTTTTATGAGGGAAATGTATTGCAGCTATGGATCATAACAAATATTGTATTATGAGAGATGATACTGTGAGAGAAAGAAGATAAAGTTACAACATGTGTGTTGTAGGTTGTATTCTTTCAGTTGTTGGATAATAATAAAGGAATGACCTGGAAATTTCTCTAGTGGGTGTAGTCCACATTGGGTGAACCACGTATATCTGTGTCTCTATTGTATTGCGTATCTTCTATGTTTTATTTCCGCATTTGTTTTATTTTATTGCTCTGCGATCCTATTTTTCTAACAAAAAGAAATTTAGGAGAAACTGACCAACTTTACCACAATAAAAGCATTGAAATGGTAACATACCTTTATATTTTACAAAGCCCCTCTTAAGATTTCTCGCAAAGTTAACTTCTTCATCTGAGAAGTTTTGTGATGAATCATTATCTTGAGATGTTGACGATTTGATTGATGCCTTGAAGACTACATCCTTTAGCTCTGGCTGTTCTTTCCTAGTTCTCATCTCATAAGAAGTCAAAATTCCATGGAGCCTATCCATAGTCAGTTTATCTAGTTCTTGCATTTCTTTTATAGCTGAGACCTTTGCATCAAGTCTTGAGGGAAGAGATCTCAATACCTTTTGAACTACCATAGCTTCTTTAATTTCCTCTCCTATTCCTTTTATGGTGTTTACAATTTGATCCATTCCGAGAAAGAAACTTGCAATATTGTCATCTTCACTCATCCTTAGGCTTTCAAACTGCATCCCATGAGCTTGAAGTTTGACTAAATTTAATTTCTCATCTCCTTCATAATTGTTTACCAATTTGTCCCATATTTCCTTTGTGGATTCCAACTGCATCACTTTAACAAATTCTATTTTTGCTAGTCTTCCCTGGATAACATTCATAGCTTTTTCATTCATATAGTAATATTTCTTACTATCTTCATCAGTTACTTTGGATTTTATAACCATCTACCACACTTTGCCAGACTTCCATACCAAGAGACACCAAGTAGGTCTTCATTCTGATTTTCAAAAATGCAAAATTTGTTCCATTGAACAAAGGAGGTCTGGTTGAAAAAGAATCTTGGCTGACCATACTTTATGTGTGATATTCCTTCCAATTGCTAGACTGTTACTAAAGGAACCAACTCTTTGATTCCAATTGTTGATACTCACAACAATACTGAGAGGAGGGGGCGAGGGGGCGGGGTGAGGCGGGAGGTGAATAAGTATTGTATTAACAATTCAAAATTTTATTTCTTTTCAACTATTTAAGATATTTAGTAGTTCACATTTAATGACAAATACATGCAAAAAAAAAAGAAGTAGACACAATAAACTAGTATTTTTATGTGGAACCAAATGCAGGGGAAAACCACATAACATCTTCTTTATGTTCTTTTGCAAGCACCAACTTACAAATTATAAGTTTTCAGCTCAACAGGAACTCACCTGTCACAGATAATGAGGACACCAATCCTCTGAGGCACCAACCTGTCACAGATAATGAGGATGCCAATCCTCTCATGAGCCAACCTATTACAAAAATGATGAATCCAATCCTCAGTGAGCTTCAACTCACCCTGGCACCCTAAGTCCAAAAAACATATGTTACATTACTAAACATTTCAACACAAACTAACAAATTTACATTTCTGTTCCTTTGAATAATTAGTGAACCTTCTTTTCTCTCATTTTCTGCACACCTCCTTGATCAGAGCGCATCCATAATTATCATATTTTTACCTGGGTTCACCTTCCTTTATGTGGACGCGTAACAGTTAAATTGTGGACAAACTCTTGACCACATCAAAATCCTGTCAATTGCAATTTTGTTTAAATAAAGTATGTGGATGCATGCCAATTACATTATGGTTAAACTTTGACCTCATCAAAATCTTGTTAGTTGCAATTTTGTCTAAATAAAGTATGTGGACACATGACGGTTACATTGTGGACAAACTTTGACTAAATCAAATGGACCAAATCTTCCTATGACTGATGATACAGATTATTTTAGGCACGAAATGAGAGCGGAGATATAACACATAAATATACAGAGATATTGCAAGAGTGACAATAATATTATAGAGATATATCAAAAATATAACAAGAGGAACAAATATACAGTAATACGCAATTTCTATTTTAGAGCAAAATGTACAAAACTCTAGAAGTACAAAGTTAAAGACTCACTAGAATGGTGGCAGCTTATCTATGATAAGAGATGTGACGACTATTTACATTCGCAAGAAGATGGATTACAATGAGGCTCTAAAGGCCTTTTTAACATAAAGAAAATCCAAAACCTTAACCCCGGAAGATGAAAAACCAACACTTTTGTGGACCCTGTTTTGGGTAGTTTAGTGTATCAACTTCTCGGGGGCATAACTTTGTCATACAATCTCCATATGGGGTGCATGATAGCTCGTTGGAAGGGTATTATCGAGGATATTCATTTTGGGGGCTCAATTAAAGCCTTTGGCTATGATTGAGGTGCTCTATCCCTAAAAAACTTTATTTAGGCCCTCAAAATGGCCCCAGAAGTTTAGGAACCGAAAAACTGCTAAAAATAGTAAGTTGTCAGAAGACTGTTTTGAGCCAGTTGGAATAGGTGGGTGGCCACAGATATCCACCTGAATCAACTAAGATCTAGATCATTAGAGAACCTTCTGAAGAATGATGCAACAATTACATTCTGGTCTGTAAAGCACTCACTACGCAAATAGAATGAGAGCACAAGACTTCAAGTCTTTAATTTGTCGCAGTTTCCTTGCAACACACTCACCTAGTCACTTCATAAGAATGAATGCACGCACTGATGAATTTCTTACTTGACTCTTGAAATTCTACTGGTTATGTTGCGGTCTACTCAGTCCCTTGTCACACCAGATTTGTCTCATCATACTTCACTGCATTGTTATTCACACTGACTCAAAGCATTCTGCAGTTTTTTCCCACCCTTTATCACCATGCAACACAAACATATTCCAAACCACAAATAAATATGTCATAGTCTACTATGTTGCATTTCTCTCCATTCGATCATGTCTCTGATCAAGTTGTAGCCGTTGATATTCTTCTGTGCTATTGATCTTTTTCAAAGTAGTTGATCCTTTCATCCTTCAATCCTTTTGCGCACTGCCCTTCTCATTCTTTCATTACTTCCTCTGTCTATCACGCTTCTATTTTCATCCTTTCATTACTTCCTCTATTTGTGAGCCATGCTTTGTGCCATACCTTCTACGCCATTTATCCTTTTTTGTGAAGTTAATTCTTTCAACCTTCGATCCTTCTGTTTTTATGCTTTCACGATTTCCTCTGTCTGTTATTGCACTATAATTGACATCAATGAAAAAATATGCACAACATAGGTTCCATTCTTTAGCATTTTATTTGTTCCATAATTGAGCAGAGAACCAAAGAGTGGTATTTTGAGAGAATAAAAGAGGAGGGGAGTTTTGTAACAACCATATATGACACAATGTCAAAGACAACTACACAGAGAGTGCCTCTTTCTTTGTACTTGCATTTGAATAAAAGAGAGAAGAGCGATCTCACATTCTAGCTAGGTTTTCTCTCATATTGGGTTTCCCAGGTTATATCTTGTGTTTATTTGTGGATGGTGTGTGAGTATTTATTTTTATTCTCTATTTTTTATATTTCAACTATTTCATACATTTTAAGAAGAAAACCAATAATTAAAGAATTTGAGATTTAAAGGAAATTGACCTTCACAATAAATATTTTAGTATTTTATTAGATATTTTATGACAAATTGTTTAATGGGATATCCAGGACAATTTATAGATCATATTGGTATCATAGAAGGTTTTCTTGGGGTATTTGTGAAAAGTTCTAGGGATGCATGAATAATTTTAGGAACAAAGTTGTAGAACCCTATCCATGGTCGACGAGTCTTTTCATAACAACCTTGAAGATCCAGTAGAGGAGAGATTTGTGAGGCTGGAAGAGTAAGTCGTTGACATATCTCACAATATATCCTTCCTCATGGAAACTCTAGCAAGCAAGCTCAGACCGTTCAAAGAATTTGGAGGCTTGAACTCAAAGATCAGATTAGATGGGAAACTGGGGGAAAATGAGTCATAAAAAGAACTGGAGAACGAGAAGTCGAGTTCTAGTACCATAAACACTTCAAAGTTTTTATTCAATATGGAAGAAAAAGTGGACATAAAGCCATACCAAGGTGAGATCAATGCATTAAAACTGAATCATTGGTTTCAACAACAAAATATATCATTTTCCATACCAAAGTTAGAGGGACATGCTTTAACCTGGTGGGAAAGACATACATAAACACTTAGGCTAGAGGTTGATCTGCTAGTACTAGGTGGGAGGACTTCAAAATGATCATCGAGTCACAATTCTACCATATCGAGTATGTATATGACCAATAGATCTGGTGGCACTACTTGAGGAAGAAGCAAGGGCAGAGTGTACAAGAGTACATCACTGATTTCATAACCTAGATGTATTCCTAAAGTATTTGGGGGGTGTACGTAGTTATTTACAAAAGTAAGTGATTCTTTTCAAGCCAAGGATAGTGGACAAGGCATGTGTACATGCACAATATATGGAAAACATATGCCACAATAAAGGGCAGCAAAGTGGATCCAAGCAGAAAAAGCAGTAGGAAGCTTCCAAGGAGGGGAAGAAGAAGTGGAAATGGAGAAAATATAATAATACATTAGCCACTACACATCACTGCAAGGATCCTATAAACCATTGTAACCAATGCAATATTGATGGTCACACTAAGGAAAAGTGATGGGAACTACATCTAGAGTTGAACTTGAAGAACCAAAAGAAGGATACAAGGAAATAGAATATTCTAGCCATGAATATGAGCAATCAGATTGAAAGAAGCTCTAATGTGGATGGGAATATTGTCTACACATCAGTGTAGAAGGAGGTGAATATGAGTAGCCTTCATCACCAGGAAGAGAATGAGATGACCAAACTCTTCTATATCAAGATTCAGGTCAAGAAGACCAAGATAGACACCTTGTTCGACACTAGTTCATAAGATAATCTCATAGAAACGGATCTAGTCAACAAGTTTGGATTGGATTTTTGCGATCATCCTAGCCCATATCCATTGGGATGGGTAAACAAAAATTCAAAAATCAATGTAACAAAACAATGTAATATTAAATTTTTCGTAAGTGTTAATTTGATTGATGAAGTGGAATTATATGTAATACCCATTGACATATGTGGATTATTGTTTGGAAGCCCCTACATGTATATGAGGGATGCAATATTCATGCAAAGAGCCAGCTAGCTCTAACTAATCAAGGATGAGAAGTCATACATCATCAATGCACATAAAGGCGAGTCAAAGATCTCATTAGTAAGTGCCAACTAAGCCAAGAAGTTGATTAGTTCCAATAAGAAATATATTTTACTTTTCTTAAGAGAAAATTAGACGGAGGATGAGTTAATAAAAGTGATGGGTGTACTAAAGAGAAAAAAATATCAGTTGGAAGTGTTTCTACAAGAATTACAAGAGCCTAAAAGGCTACCACCCAAGAGGGAAGTGGATCAAGAAATAAAATTATTTCCAGAATCCCCATGGATGAATATTGGGTTGTATAGACAGTCTATTCTGGAAGAAAATGAAGTGAATAATTAATTGTAGCAATTGTTTGAGTAGAGTGTGATTCAAATAAGCACCTCACCTTGTGTTTCACCAATAATAATTGTACCAAAGAAGGATGAGACTTGGCGAATGTTTATTGACTATAAAGAATTGAACAAGATTACACTAAAAAAATGATACCCTCTACCTAGCATCGATGATCTGTTAGATCAGTTGCAACACAAAAAATATTTCACCAAGTTGGATATCAAATCGAGATACAAGTATGCATCAAGGAATAAGACATCTGGAAGATTGCCTTCAAGACAAGGTAAGGTTTGTATGAATGGTTGGTCATGCCACTTGGTTTATGTAATGCACCAACTACATTTATGAGACTAATGAATGATGTATCATGCCCATATTTAGAGTCCTTTGTTATAGTCTATTTGGATGATATACTAGTTTATAGTGCTACCTAGGAGGAGAACATCTCACATATAATGCAGGTGTTAGAGACTCTAAAGAAGCACTAGCTGCTGGCTAGTCTCAAGAAATGTGAGTTTGCTCAGTATAATTTGGTGTATTTTGAGTATGTGATGTTGGATTACTGAGAGGGGGGGTGAATCAGTAATAGAGAAATCTAATCCACAAAATCCAAGTGTTATATCAATGTAGAATTATCATCCAATAGTTGCAGAGTAAATAAACAATGAACAAATGAACAATCATACACATACACAGTACACCCATGTTTTTACGTGGAAACCCAAAGCGAGAGAAAACCACATAATGTTTTTTCTTGTATATCTTTAAGAATTCCATTCAATGGAAGCATAAAATTCCTTTGTTTTCTAGTTGCAACTGGAAGGAGGCTCCAACCCCCTAGTTTCTCAGGCTACAACCTAAGGGAAGCTCCAACTCCCAAATTCTCTGGCTACAACCAGAAGGAGGCTACAACCCCCTATGTTCTCCGACTACAACCGGAAGGTGGCTACAACCACCTGTCCTTGCCCCGTCCAACCGCCCTGACGTAGAAGTAGAATGATGGAACCACTGTCACACTATCATTGTGATATATACTATTTTAAACCTGTACTAATCAACTTGCACCAAACAACTTGTAATCAACTTGTACCATAAACAACATGTAATCAACATGTACCATAAACAAGTGCATCAACCATGCACCAATTTGTACCTCAACCTGTACCATCAATGTGTACCTGCAATGAATAAATATTTGAAAATAGTACACAATGTTATTCAGTTTCGTTTATGTAATTCCTCTAGGTTTCACTACTTGGATCCTCTCAGAAAATGAGTTATAGAAAAAATGACATACCTTATTGAATTCTGGCGTATTTTAGAGAGCGAACTTGTAGAGCGTGTCGCGCACAAAATATTTGTTGTATGGATTTAAACATTATACACAGAATACTAAAGACTGTACTCTAACCAATACATTTGGTATTACTTAATTTTGATCTATTATGAAGACGTTATGACGTTTTTACCCGAAACACCCGTTTTAGACTAGTTTTAGGACTAGCCACAAACCCGATTTTCCACGGAGTGTAAATCCAAAAATACAACGACCCACAAGATGAAATTTTTATCACAACAACTTGGATATGTTTCCTCAACTTCCTCCCAATTTTACGGTCTGAATCATTCTAGAAAAGAAGTTATTATGAAAATTGTGAGATGACCTGTAAATAACATACCTTAGAAAGCATCATCAAAAGAATTTATCCTCCCTTGAATTTCGGCCTTCTTTACTTCACCTTCCCTCTAAAATTTGGCTTAGATATCCTTTGGTTACCTCAGTCACTTGTAGATATTCAATATTCTCCAGTGTGATTAAAAATGAGAGACCTCTACCTCTTATTTATACTTTCATGTAGCTTCCTCAAGGGGTTACCTTCTAACCATCTTAACCCACTTTCCATATTTTAGGGCTAACCCACTTCTAACCACTTGTCCACTTAGTAATTTCTCCGTTAATTTTATTATTTAAATAATTTTTTTTGTATCCACTTTGACTTATAATACACTCATTACTTCACTTTATTATTTAAATTACCTTCTAACCATCTTAACCCACTTTCCTTATTTTAGGGCTAACCAACTTCTAACCACTTGTCCACTTAGTAATTTATCCATTAAATTTATTATTTAAATAATTTATTTTGTATTCACTTTGACTTATAGTACACTCATCAATTCACTTTATTATTTAAATAATTTCTTTTTTGCAACCACTTTGACTACTTTGATCTTTTGGGGCTTCTAGACGACTCACGAGGGTTCTCCAACTTCACATGGCCATAACTCTCTAACCATGAGGATTTATGTGACGTTCTACATACCAACGAAAATGACATGACATGTACTATCTGACGCTAACCGCTCTCGGCAGCAGCCGCTTCCACCAGGATCTTCTCTCACTCGACCCCGAAGAGTCGAAGACTCTTCCTAATACCCATAGCTATCTCCTCGGCTCACTCATATTCGCTTCTCGGGAGATCGGGTTTCGCGAAACTCGGGAACACAATTCACATGCAACGTAAAACCCCCGAACCCCAAGCTCCGATGGCACGTGTTCTCGCTGCCGTCACTTGGACCCACACACCTGCGAACTCGGGAAATCGCCGATCGAGAGTTCGCGATTTTCCGCGGCACCGTTTCACAGGACCTACCAAGTCCCGATCCCCGAACCCTGATGCCACGTGTCAAATTCCCCACTATGACGGTGGGACCCTTCGCAATTCGGGGTTTCGTGGTCCTACTGCAATCCCCTCAACACTAAAACTCCCGAAGTGCCGAATCCCGATTCCTGGGGATCTCGTGCCACCTGTCCTCCTGACGATCGACGACTCTGATCAAATCGGGGAATCGCTATTCGCGATTTCAAAGAGTATGAAACTCTTGCTCCCACAAACCTCGATATGCCGATACGCGACGGCTCTTGGGTCCTTCCTGCGCTCAAGGCTTAAACCCCTTGCTACTTTCCCAGATACAACGGTCTGCGGGACTTCGCGTTTTTCCTCCTCGAATCCTATCTGTCGGTTTTCCTTCTTGGAGGTTTCTTCCACTTCAAAGCTTCTCCCAGTTCGAATCTCACCTGGGTCTGTTCCTGTGATGTTCGCAACAGAACTATCCCTCCTGAGCTTAAGTCCTCCGACTCCTTCAGAGACTTTTCACCCACGCTCTTCTCACTCAATCTTCAACAGCTCTCGAAGTGTTGAAGTCACACGGACTTTGTGCACTTGCAGCCACAGAATCCCTGGTTCCCTCTGCTCAGACTAACTGCTGAGACCTCTATCCAGCCTGCACTTCTCCTGCCGGCTTCCTCGACCCAATTCAACTTCTGGGTGAACGAGAATGAAGGTTTAACTGCTGAGGCCCCTCAACGCACTCTATGCGGAGGAATTCAACTGCACTCTATGCAGGAATCTCTTGGCTCAGACAGAGAAACAATTGAAACTCATTCTCGTCTCTCAGACTTCACATTTACCATGAAATCACATATACAACATATAGAACAAAGGCATAACAAGAAGCAAATATGCAACAACACAATATCAACAACACACAAAGAATAATCACATCCATGGAATTGAATCAAAGTCTTTCTTCTATTAATTCAATCTGTACATGGGTGTTCTCCACAGGTTCTCTGCTTGCTCTCTTTTTGCTCTTGTCTCTCATATGAATGCTTTGAATTGATTTACAATGTACAAAGGAGGGTGCCTATATTTCGTTTGCCCTCTCGAAATCTGAAGCTATCAAATCTACAATAAATTCCTATCTACAACATTAAAACCATTAAATGCCTCATCTACCTAAGGACGAGAGCTTAAAGGCTCAAGGTCCATTACATATACAAAATGCGCTTCATCACATCAATACATTAATGTCTTGCGCAATAGTTTCAAAGTGTTTCAAAATTTGGTGTTGGCGTTATCCAGCTGTCTTTCCCTGCTCCACGCGCTGGCTTGCTTGCTGAGTTGTAGATGCTCCTGCATCACTATCCATCTAGAATATTCTTCCTTGCAAATATATCAAAACTCATACCATTATCCATCAAACAAACTTGGGTCCATTACCCAAACCATTGTGCTACCGAAATTCGCTACCGGACTTTCTTCAAGGGTTGACATCAATGACAACCGACTCAAATAATAAACATGTGATCACTAAAGGGGAACTCAATATATATCCTACAATGATGGAGACCATAGTGAAATGGCCAATTCCTACAAATGTCACTGAAGTTAAGTTTTTTTTTTTGGGCAACACAGTACTTGTAAAAGTTCATAGCTTCATTTTCAGTGGTAATTGCACCACTCCACACCATAACAATGAGTGGTAAGAGTTTCCATTGGGGTAAGAAACAACATAAGGCTTTCAATGAGATGAAAATAAAGATTGATCAAGAACCATTTCTCAAATTACAAAACTTGAAAAATACTTTCGAAGTGGAGACAGATGCAAGTGGGTATGCCATGGGAGCATTTTTTATGCAAGGAGGAAGATATGTATTCTATTATTCTAAAATATTTCATGGGGCAGTTCTCAACTACCCTACCTATCAAGGAACTCTATTCCGTGGTTCAATATGTCAATAAGGGGAAAAAATATATGATGGAAAATGAGACCATCACCCACATAGATAACCGACAACTACATATTTGCAAGATTATAATAAATTACAACAAACCAGTTGTTACAAGTGGATTGGGTTTTTATAGAAATTTCATGTAGTCATCAAGTATAAGAAGGGAAACACAAATAGGTTGGAAAACATGCTTTTAATACCACCCACATCCAATATTAGAACTTTGATATTTCTCATTCACATAGAGCCTTTTATCCATGATGCATACAAAGAGACATACACAGAAGACAGGGACTTCAAGGATGTGTTTCAACAACTACATGGCCAAATTCATATAGAAGAAAGTGACAACAAGACTAACTATCATTTCCAGAATGGGTTACTCTAAAATATTGACAAGTTCTGAGTCCCTAAAGGTGAAATATTGTATCTTATTAGAGAGGCTCACACCTCCAAGGTTGCAATACATTTTGGTGTTGGGAAGATAGTTTCCAACTTATAGAGGTATCTATACCGATCTAGAATGCAAGAATATGTAGCACAATATATTATATGATGTATACTTTGTTGTACCAACAAGCTCAATAACATGAAGCGAGTTCTATACCATCCATTGTCTATACCCACTCGACCTTGGGAAAGCATTTCCATGGATTTTGTGGGAGGGTTACCAATAACTAGGAAGGAACATAACTATCTATTTGTGGTAGTTGACAGGTTCAACAAGATGTGCATTCTCATTCATTGTAAAAAGACCATCAAAAGAAAAGAAGAAACAAACATGTTCTTTGAACATGTTTGGGATACTAAAGAGCATCATCGTAGACATGGATACATTTTGGACTACATTATGGGAGAAGATGGACACTAAGTTGAAGATATTTACAACATTTCATCCATAGAAATATGGGAAGATAGAAGTATTCAATAGGACTTTGGTGCAACTTTTGAGGGGTTACAATCAAAAGAATTCAAATACCTAGGATGAAAATATGATCTATATAGAACACTCTTATAACAAAGCAATCCACACTTCTACTAGCAAGTTACCTTTTGAAACTTGCTTTGGATATTTTCCACCTTCACCCTTGGATTTTTTATATCGATAATAAGGAGGAGTGCGGGAGGACATCACATAAGATGCATTGAGAGAAGAAAAAAATGTTGAGAATATTAGGCAGGTACATTTGCAAGTACAAGAGACACTAAAGAGGTCACATGAAAAGTATAAGGCTAGACATGATCAACACATAACCGAGAATTCATTCAAAGTGGGAGACAAACTTTGGTTACAATTGAACAATGAAAGACTACCGGGTCCTGGTAAGAATATCAAGGCTACACAGTATGGACCTTTTTTTATATTGGAGAAGGTGGGAGATAATGCCTATAGAATCAATTTACCTCCATACATACACATTTACTCATTATTGAATGGAGTGAATCTTAAATTTTATATAACTTCCATGTTGAATCAGGAGGAGGAGCAAGTCCTACGTACCATAGAAAACTTAGCATCAGATGCTTAGACAGAGTTCACCGAGGAATTTTTTTTTGTAGAAGAAGTCCATAACTACAAGATAGGTGCAACATAACCTTTGGTAGATTGGGTTGAAAGGGCAACTTCCAGGAAAAACAAAGTGGGACTCTAGGGAGAAGGTAGAGGAAAAATTTCTTCATCTCATTCAATAAATATTTTGGGGACCAAAAGCCTCCCTAAATGGGGAGGCATGATCTAGATTGTATAATTATGTTATTTTTTATTTATATTGATGCTTTCAGAGTGGAAAAAATTGGAGGATTCAACTTGTAGGGTCATTTTAATGGCAAGTCCTATTTTGAAAAATTTGGGTTTGAAACATTTCAGATCCATTTGAGGTATCAAATGTTAGGAACCAAATATCAATATAGCATAGAAAAACCTCAGAATAAATACTCAACGCCTTGAAAAAGAGAGAATTTCAGGTAATAAACCTCTTCGAGGGGGAAACCTCCTTATACCCCACACAAATGTCCAAATACAAGATGATTCCAAATGAAAATGTCTCCTTGGTATATATAGGAGATTAGAAGGTACAATTACAACTAATGGACTCAAACCAACATAAATAAAATAACATTACTAATGTAATATGCCCCAATTAAGGGGTAATGAGCCACTATTTAGGGCTTAACATGTACCTCCCCTTGAGACAAGTGTTGTCCACAACGCTTGAGTAAATCTGGATGCTTCTGTATAAAATACTCATCTTCCCAAATGGAATCTTCAGCCGGTAGTTTCCTCAATTTAATGAGATACTATGAAATAGATCTATTCCTCAGCTGACGAATTCTTGTGTTAGTGATGGCTTCAAGATCCAATATGATTTTTCCTTCCTCGTCAAGTTCTGGAAATATAGTTTGAACTGAGATCTTGTCACCTATAACCATCTTTAAGCATGAAACATGGAAAACTGGGTGTACTCGTGAAGATGCAGGCAACTCCAATTTGTATGCCATAGTACCAATCTTTTGCAACACCTTATAAGGGCCATAGTACT
>ML825113.1:33695-47326 GCA_009831015.1 Picea engelmannii | reverse complement strand
CATATAGTGAGCATAGTTGTGCAATTAAACCTTGATTCCCCTTTTAAAATAATTTTGTCATGCCATTGGAGCTTATCACCTTACTGGGTTTCCGTGTGATACCTCTTAACTCAATTTCTTTTCCTTCCAATGAAAATTTCATCAAAATTTCATGAAAATTAAAAGCCATTGTTCCTAATGATTGTAACCATTGGATTCCTAGTGTGACATCAACACCACCCATGGGTATAGAAATTATTGGATTATTCATTACATATTCCCCCATAGTAAGATTGATCTTATTGCATTTTCTCGAGCAAATGATAGTTCCTCCATCTGCAATCATTACTTGAAACTCTGGTGCTGGATATACAAAGCAATTGAGAGATTTTGCTAATTTAGAGTGAATGAAATTATGAGTACTACCAGAATCAATTAGGACTATTACCTTTTTCTTTTTTATGTATCCTTCAATCTTGAGGGTTTGAGGAGTGCTAATTCCAGCCAATGCATTACACGATATCGTGGGAGTCAACTCTTCAGAAGAAATTGCGTCTACATTTTCATCTTGAGATGGTTCTTGTTCTTCTTCCTCTTCACAATCTATGTAGAATATTTTCTTCTCACCACACTTATGTCCCTTACTGTACTTGCTGTCACAATTAAAGCATAAACCTTTTTCTTTTCTTTCCTCCAATTGTTGAGGTGTCAACCTTGTAGGTTGATGTGTTTTAAAACAAGGAACATTATTCTCTCAATAGATGTTAGGAGTGGTCCTTCTAGTAGCCATAGTCATATTTTTACTTTCAACATTTCTTTCCACCCTAAATGCATTCTCCAATGATTTGGGTTCCCAAAGATGAACCTCATGTTGAATGTTATCCCTTAAAATTCCTATGGATACATCAATCAAGTGCTTATCTGGAATATCTGTTACCTTTATATTCAATCTTTGGAAGTTCTTAATGTGCTCTGTAATTGAACCCTTTTGCTTGAGATTTATCAATTGGCTAAAGAAGTTATTTCTCCTTGTATCCTCATAGTGTGCTATCATTTCTTTTGTGAAAATTGTCCAAGTGACGAGTGATTTTGTGAGAACAAAGCCATCGATACCACACAAATTGATTGGGTTCTAAATATAAAGAAACAAGCCGTACCTTTTATGTATGTGACACATTATGTAGATCAAAGAATTGCTCTATCTGAAGTATCCATGTGATTGGGTCCTTGCCATCAAACTTCCTCATATCGATCTTAGGAAAGTGGTCAGTCTTCAACCCAAAGTTAGAGTTTATCCATTCTAGATTCATCTTCCTTGTGTCCTCATCATGAATTTCATGGGATACATTTTCGCTTTCAAGTGTCCTCTCTATTAGGATTTTTTTCAATCCTTCCATGATCTCCCTTTTTAAACCATCCATATTAGTATTTATTGCCTCCAACTTAGCTTCCATTGAATCCATCATCTCTTGCAGTTCATATTTTGTTACTGTTTTCTTTTGTAAATCATTTATGTCCCTACACATTTCTTCACCTTCATCAAGAGTCCAAGTAGAACTGTCTGGAGGCTTATTTGGTGTAGAAGTTCCCTTTTTTGGTGGCATGTTGGCCAAATATCACTTTAAACCTTGATTTTGAGGTGGTTATGCTAGACAATATTTATTTTATTGTATCTCCAAAATTTTGGCCCTTCTGGGTATGATTTTTTTTTTTTTTTTTGTAGTTCTCTGATATTTCTTCTCTGAAATTCCACAGGCCTGATCAAAATTGGATGTGCCAAGTGGAATTTATGGTAACTTCCCCACAAATTGTTGATTTTTGGCCTTTCCAGGAGATATCACTTGTATAACATGCCCCACACAAAATATTTGATATAAAATTATGAACCTTTTACCATAAATACTACATACTGTCCACTATCCAATGCAACTAGTCTCACTCAATTTGAATACTCTAGGAATAATTTATGATTGTTTTACCCGGAACACCTGCTTGAGATTAGTCAATAGGACTAGTCAAATACCCTATCTTCCACAAGGTGTATCTACAAATTTAAGATGAACCAGAAGCTGCAATTTTTATCACAAATAACTTAATAATTTATGTGAATATTCTCCATATTTCAGGGTCTAAAACGTTACAAAAAATAGTTTATAGAGAAAATTCCGCGATGACTCAATTCAGGATGATTCCAGAACCCTATATTACACATGTTTTATCTCCTAAAGTGTAAGGCCTCAAGAGATGCAATTTTAACCCAATGTACCTTGATCCGTCTACTAAATATCCTCCAAAGGGTTCCTTCTGAAACATCGTAGAAAAAAAGTTATATCAAAAATTCCAAGGTGTCTCAGATGTAGCAGCGAAACCCCAAGACCTTGAGCTATGATACCATATGTTATGAACCAAATATCAATATAACATAGAAAAACCTCAGAATAAATACTCAACGCCTTGAAAAAAAGAGAATTTCAGGTAATAATCCTCTTTGAGGGGGAAACCTCCTTATACCCCACATAAATGTCCAAATACAAGACGATTCCAAATGAAAATGTCTCCTTGGTATATAGGAGACTAGGAGGCACAATTACAACTAATGGACTCAAGCTGACATAAATAAAATAAAATTACTAATGTAATATGCCCCAATTAAGGGGTAATGAGCCAATATTTAGGGCTTAACATCAAACGACATTTTTGGGGGTACAAAATTTCCTAGATTTAGGTGGACCCATAGATGCTATTCTACATATCAAGACCTTTCCAATGGTGTAAACATCACGTCAACTGGAGCTCGTATGAAAAATTTATGCCTCCCACAAGTTGACCTACCATGTTCACCACCATGGTACAAGTGGATGCCATGTCATCCCCCATTACTCACGCATATGGGGCTATCCACGTATGAATATTCAAGAATATTCTAGAAGTTCCAAAACCTTATCACAATTTAGGGTCGAGGAAGTCAAAACTCTACCCCTATATGGCTATCAGATGATGTTAAATACTGAGTCGCTAGGAGGAGACGAGGTTCCATTCTTTAGCATTATATTTGTTCCATAGTTTAGTAGAGCACCTTAGATTGGTATTTTGAGAGAATAACAAAGGGGGAGATATTCTGTAGCATCCATACAGGTCACAATTTCAAAGACAACTACACAGAGAGTTCCTATTTCTTTGTACTTGCATTTGAAGAAAAGAGAGTAGAGCAGCCTCACCCTCTGGCTGGGTTTTCTCCTATATTGGGTTTCTCAAGTTATATCTTGTGTTTATTTGTGGATGGTGTGTGAGTATTTATTTATGTTCTCTATTTTTTGAATTTTATCTATTTCATACATTTTAAGTAGAAAATAAGTAATTAAAGAGCTTGGGATCTAAAGGAAATTAACCTCCACAATAAATATTTCAGTATTTTATTAGATCTGTTGTGACGAACTATCCAATGGAATATCAATGACAATTTATAGATCAATTTGGTTGAGTATGGTTGGTCATAGTTGATTGTGGCTAATGATAATTGAATATTTTTAACTATAGTAAACCATATAGATATTATTTGACTTGATTGACTATTGTTGACCATGTTTGACTATGGTTTGAACATGGCTGAACATGGTTGACCAAGTTTCAATATTCAATCACATTGATACATGAAAAGTTTGTGACATGTAGAGGTATATAAAATGGTTATATATTATATGATGTTCATCTTGGTTGAGTTATGTCGACTTGCTATGTTCCTCAATTATGATGTTCCATAATGGTTATGTCACATTTCAATATTCATCCTCACTTAGTTATTGAATTGCTACATTCCTTAATGTTTATGTTTCATTATGACATCCATGTTTACTTATATCGAATTGCTACATCTAGAAATTGTTATTTTGTAATACAACATTCAAGGAATTCAATTAACAACTTGACAAGAATCGTGACCTCAAAACAAGAAATCTAACCCAAAATACCCTATTTTTTGGGTCAAAAACACCAAAATCAACTCCTGAATCGAAACGTGGTGTTCCAAGAATCACCCTTTTTTTGGGGGGGATAAAAGTACAGTCTTTTTCCACCATGGATTTAAATCGCTGTAAGGTTGCAAACAAAAACCTTAAAATTAACCCCTATATCAAAAGGTGGTGCTCCCAAAATCAATTTTTACAAAGGGTTAAAATTACAACTCATTTGGAATTATGGCCTTGACAATCGATACCATTCTAAATAGAGACCTTAAAATTGACCCTTGAGTCGAAAAGTGGTGATAGAAATAACACCCCCTTTTCTCAAGGTTAACATTACAACTTGTTTGAAATTGTGGCCTTGACAATTGGTACTATTGCGAACTAAAACCTCAAAATCAACCTTTGAATTGAAACATGACATGACAAATAACACCTTTTGTTTGGTGTTTCGGGCTTGAAATTTCAACGTCTTTGAAACCATGGCTTGAAAAACTGATGCTATTGCAAAAAAAAACATTAAAAAGGAAAAACTAAAAAAAAAAGACTAAAAACACAAAAGTATAGGGAAACAACCCTAATTCAAAGACCAAAAAGATATATGGTATGTATACCTATGTATGATTTAACGGTCAAATCGTTGCATGGAGGGGGTCCCTTGTCCCACAAACAAGGGGGTCTCAAACACCAATTTGGTGTCTAGATTCGACGTGACATAAAAACTAGATTACACACACATATTAACATTTTAAATTAAAAAAAGAAATGTAATTTGTTTTTTAAAAAAGGAAAAATCACTAAAATAAATAAAAGAACCCCCAAAAAAACCAAATATTTTTTTGAACCCAATCATATAAAAATAAAAGAGGAAAAATAAAACAAATAAAAAAAGCACAAGAGAAAGCGACTCAAAGAAAAATAATAAAAAACTTTAAAAGTATAAATATTAAAAAAAATTAAAAAGCATAGTTAAACAATAAAAAAAGTAAAGAAAACCCTAAAATTTAGAACACATAATTAAAAAAACATTTTTTTTTAAATAAATAAAAAGGAGCGATGTTTGGGGGTCGATTCCCAAAATTTTTCACCCCTTTCTCTCTCATCGTGTGGCCCAACTGTAGCGGCAGGTTTACAACCCATTGCTATAGGCATATTGCGAGAGGAGGGAGCTAGGGGGGGTGGAAACATCAACCTACTGTTATAGATAGGGCACAACAGGAGGGATTTTGGGGGAATGGGTATGGGTGGGGGATTAATATTAATAATATTAATGATTATCTAATTAAGGAAATAATTTTATTGTTTTAGCATTAAACTTTTTTAAATTTTCACAGTTTTCATGAGTTAATGGGTTTGATTTAAAATTGAGATGTAATGTTGACATTTAATATGTATATTAGTACAAAATTTTAATAGAGTACTTGATTTATTTTCATCCTCCATCATCATCATCATCATATATAATGGTTTTCTTTAATTTTTATATATTGAGTACCACAACACAATCTTTCCACATAAATTGAACCTTAGTTCATTCTATTTACATAGACACCAATTAAATGATGTATTATATCCCAAAATTGATTATTGTTAATCATTGACATAACACTAATCAATGTGAAAGAGGCAAGATGAATGATTCAAGAAAGATTCTCCATCATAACCCTTTAGGAATTTAGGAATGTGACATAACCGTTGATGAAATTCGATATTAATATGATGAATATTACCTAATTAAAGAATGAATTTGTTTGTTTTAACATTAATAGTTCTTAAATCTTCATAGTTTTCATGAGTTTGTAGGTTAGGAATGTCTCTTGTGTGTTTTTTTTAAAACTGTAACTAGGAGATATTTGTATTAATTAAAACTTTAGTTGAGACTCACAACAATATTAAAAAAAATAGTGGCTTTGGATTTCAAGAAAAATTGCCATCTCCTTATTCGCCAAATACATAAAATACTCCTGTACACAAAAACTTCAACTCGATATTTCTTACATGAATAAATTTTGACAAATTATTGACATAACAAAAGATAGAAATATTGCATGACTAAACTGGATTAGAGGCATGACTTCAAGTCACCATTCATTGTGCTACTAAAGGATATTTTTTCTTCTTTACTACCATTGTCCAAGCTTCCTTTTTCTTTGATGAGATCCTTGCTATTTCTCTTCCATCAAACCTTGTTGTGTCAATCCTTACTGATATGGAGGGTCTTCTTTTGAAGGAGTATCCCTAGTTTTCTTTCAATCCACTAATGTGTCCCTAGTTTGCTCTATATCCACTTTTGGGTCTTCCATGGGAGGGTCCGATTCAGGTGGACTTACCTGGTAATCAATTGATGTTTCTCCTTGGCTCCAACTTACCAATTTGGTTTTCACAGGTTTTGTTTTTATCTTTCCTTGGCCCTTTTGGGAAATTTGCTGCTAAATGCCTTATTTCAAAGCAACCTATACAATGGAAAGAAACATGTTCATAATCAAGATTTTGTGTCTCGGAGCAATTTTCACCTTTTAGGATTATTTTTGTCAGAAACCCTTTGCTGTGATCCATTTCCACACATATGCAGGTGTATGTAGTGGTTCTTTATTTCTTTGTTTTAGAAAATCTGTAATAGTATCTTCCAAGGGATTTTCCAACGGCTCGAAGAGAGTCTGAACCCAAAAAAATGCAAAGGAAAATTTGGAAGTCTAATCCACACAGGAGTCAAGGAAATGGTATTAGTTAATGGGTCAAAGTATGGAGTCCACACTTTCATACATAGTCCTAAATTTCCCCAGAAATAGGGTCCAAAATTTAAAATCGAATCCTTTCCTTCAAAAAGATGAAGCTCAACAATGAAGAATCCCTTTTCACAAGGATACATAAAAGGCCCGTCTTTTAAATGAGGTTTATAAGAGTTTGGAATCCATTTGTATAGATATAATAAATGAGGCTAGAGACCATTGAAATGAAAAACAAGACCATTGGTACTATAGAAGGCCTCTTAGATTGCAACATATTTCAATATGGGAATAGTTATGGATGGAGCCTCCTGAACTAGAAGATGAGGATAATGTGAGACATTCTTCACAATATCATATAAAGAAGATTTAATTTTATTACCATTAGAAGGAAGAGGGTCAAATCTACATCCACTATCCATACATGCTCCCACAGACTGCCCAAGACCATCTTCCACATGAGTACTAGGTGCATCAAAGGAGGAAGACATTGCTGAAGAAAAATGAGTCACCACCATGCAAGAAACAAAATCAATGGGGAGGGAAGATACATTCATATAAATTTCCACTGAGGAGGAAATCATGGAATTGAATCCAAGAGAGGATATATTGGATTGCAAGTCTTGATCGAGGCCGAGGGATGATTTTCTCTTGTGGCTAGGGTAGAACCCTATCCACTACCACATGTTCTTGTTGCATAGGTTCTGTTATCCCCATTTTATAGGATAACTAAGTATATCATGTCTCGAGGCCCTCATGTTGTCAATATGGAGTGCCGAGAGACTACATGACCAACATTGTCCACTTGCACATATGGAGACCCTTCTCACTAGCACATATGCTAGGATTTTCAGGATGTCATCCACCACACCAGTTTGCTTCCAAGAGGCAATAGTCCTTGCTCCATAAGGTACGATTTAGGTATTATGGTGAGTGTCATTTCAATATTTGAGGCACTTTGAGTATGTTATATCTTATAATTCTTTGTATTTCATGAAATGTTCTTGGAAATTAGTCCTTTTTCCCTGTTTCACCTTAGTGCTTGACATTGTGCCCTAGTAAGTGGTCTTCCTCAAACTAGGAACTCCCTTGAAGATCCATCATACCGTTCCCAACCATACTTAACACTTTCCATAATCTAACCCCCCCATTTCCTTGTCTCTTGGGATTTTAGGGTGTATTGACCCAAGAAGGGGTTGTCCCTCATTCTATGGGAAGAAGGGGTTGAAGGCCCATAGAGATTGTTGTTGGATAAAAGGATAAAATCATGTGTATAAAACTTCTAGATGCTTCACCCAGGGATCCCCCGAGAAAACAATGAAACACTTCTCTGTAAGAAAAGGGGGACCCACAAGAATAAATGATAGAATGCCTAGGGGGATAGTTGGAGGGTAGGAGGTCTCATTGCGAGCCATCCTATCATGATCATGGATATCTAGTGGTATGAAATTACCATCATTTGGCCACCAAGCTAGGGTAGTGGTTCTCAGTTGCACAACTGAGAGAAAGGAGGTCTCATAACGAGCCAACCTTCTCATTTCCGTAAGGTATTTGTGAGTGACACTGTCATTATTTGGAAACCACACTAGGACATTGGCCTTAAAATCATTCCTTAAAATGTGAAATAACCAAATAATGTAAAGAGGATGGGCTTGGAAAAAATGCATTGCAAATGAAGGTGCCACAGACCCTCTACAAAAGCACCCATGAATGAGACACTACAACCCCTAGCATGCCATGAACCCCATGCCTAGTGAGTATTGATCCTTAACCACTTCATCTACTTCACATGTCTTAGAGAGGGATCACTTGGGAAAGACTCCTTGACCTGGGGAAATAGCTACCCAATAGGACACCTCGTCAACCCTTCGATATCCAAGATTGGAAAGTCGCATAATGTCTTTGAGCACTTACTTGTTGGACCGGATAATATTTGATGCACATGCTTAGGCGACTCTTTTAATGATTTGATTTACTCACCATGATATTATGACTTGAGATCCTTGGAGGGTGTGCTTATTTGTCTTTGCAGGACCTAGTTGGTGGACAATTTTGGAGGAACAAGCCTATCCTGGGCTTCCATGAGGCTTGAATCCCATAGGTTTAATTCCAAGGGCCCACATGACATATGAGAGAGACATACCCTCAGAGGCCTAAAATATATTATTGACAATGTGACCTAGCCCTTACATGCCAAACGTTTTTCCTAGGAGAGGAAAAACGTCACCTTTGGAGGCTTGACGTCACCTAGAGGGGCTAGGGTTTGGTGGTGAAGACATGGCTCGTTGACACATGGATGTTTTGAGGAGAAGAAGGCCTTGATCATGAGGAGATGACCTAGATGATTGGCATGTGGATTTTGGAGGCCTAACTATGCATCTTCAATTCCAACGACTCGCTCCTAGTGTCAAAACGTCCCCTAAAGGGGTGACGTCCTCTTGTTTTAGGGTTTTCTTTTGTGTAAAAGTGATTTTAAAGATGAATTGTTTAATATTATTTGGTTGCAAGGGGTAAGATAAGGGTTGTGGACCCCTTATATTATGTTTTACCCTTTCTAATGTGGACAAACTATGTTAATGACAGTTTGTATAAATAGAGATCATGAGATCTCATTTTAAAATCATAACTCTGCCATTGTGAGAAGTATTGGACTGCAATTTTCGTTACCCTTGAGGATTTTTTCTATCTTGTGCTATGATATGGTTTTTCTTTGGTTGTGGAGTTGATGATGATGATGTACTATCCTTGGAAGAATTTTCTTTTTCTTTTATGGTGGTTATCTTGGCATGTTATGGTCCATCTTGTTGCTATTAGGATTGGTAAGCTTTTTTAATTGTTTCTATCATTTGTAATTGAAGCATCAAGGTTGATTTTTCTAAGTCTAGTTAGGGAGTATAAGTGCATACAACCCTACTTTAGCTCCATCATAAATTTAAGCATAAAATTTATTATTTGCAAGGGTTTTGCTAAGGAAGTATAAGGTCATACACCCTTTAGTTTAAAAACCCTAGCTAGGTTACCTGCCTTGGGGAATAAGATGGTTTATACCCTCAAGGAGGTAGTAGATTTAGCTCTTTTCTTGACCCCATTAACCCATAATAAAAGGCACTAATCATTGCATTTGAGAAATAAAATGTTGCATTGGTAAATGTGAAAGTTTCAAGTTTTAAATTTCTCTCACTTGGAAGTTGTTCCTTGAGCCCTAGGCTCTCTTGCCTCATTGAGGCGTCCTCTTTCACCCATTAAATATTTTTTCTTTTACAAAAATAACCTACAACCATTAGGGCTGTATAAAACTAACTCTCTAACCCTAGATAACTCCTAAACTAACCCTAGGAATTGACTACAACTTTGCCCTAACAAACTACTAACCCTAGTGCACTTGTTGAGCTAGTTAGAGGTGACTTTCATTGGCTAATTTTTTGCTATAAAACTTGGTTTTATACATCCGTAAGGCTGGTAAATATCACTGCAGTAATATTTTGTTTCAACCTTGCTTTTGTGCTAAAGTATTGCTTTATAATTGTTGAGTTAAGCTAGCTTTCACTAGCTTGTTTCTTGCTTATTCAATTATACATTTAGCATCTATTTTGCAGATTTTATTATATTCAATATGATTATATATATCATTAAATTTTTCTACAATTAGGGACAACAAGATTAACTTTCTTTTCCAACTAACATATTGTATCATATGCTTGGTTTTCTTTGTGTCTCGGGCATGTATTCACACTTGACAAGTTACTCAAATCATTGGAAACCTTAAGAAAACCTCTACACTCATTTCCAAGATCCATTTTCCATCTATAAACTTGACCTTTAGGGGAATCCATTAATACATATCCTTTTCCATCTCAATCCCCCTAGGGTCACCGAGATTCACCCCTTGAGGTGACTAACTCACTTCTAAAGTGATAAGAACACCTGCCTGAGGTGACAGTGGTTAGGTTCTCTCTAATTTGTCGCCAATTGGTGGTTGGATCAGGCTTTTACCAACCTACAACTTGTGTGATAACATTTTGGCGTCGTTTCTGGGGAGGATTTAGAATCCTCTTCATGCCATAAAGACACTTTGGCAAGCTTCCCTCCTAAAGCCTCTATCCCTTAGCTTTCCTGGTGACTCCATTGAAGAACATTCCCTTTTCCACCCTTGATAAGTTTCCCTTGAAGCTTGTCTGGTGAATCCACCTTCCATGTACCCACTTTTATCTTTCCCCCTTTCCCTCCTCTTGTGAGACTTGATCTCACTTGGAGACTCCATTGAGGTGTCTTTTTAGTAAATGGAAATATGGAACCATGGGATGAACCCTTATCCATAACTTGTTATGACTCGAAGATGGAATTTTTACATATGGAAAAGGAAAAGGATTCTAATAAAGATACTAAGGAAATGATGAATCACATAAGAGAGTTATTTCCTTCCCTTAACGATGGCGAAGTGATCGAAGGAAAAACATATGAAGAAAGTTACCAAGAATATCCCGATGAATTTTCTCATGTTGAATATCCAGACGATACATTTGACAAAGATAAAGTGCTCATACCTACCCTTCCACTTGATGAAGACATCCAAGCCTCTGTTCCTCCTACACATCAAGAAGAGAACATGGTGAGTTGTGACCCTTTCGAAGATCTTGATGATACTTTATTCCATGAACTTGGAAGTGAAGATGTATCAGAGGAAACTTGGATATGATAAATCCTCTTGGAGAAAAACGAGCAAAGAACTATGCACTAAGGATCAAGCCTCTTGTGATGAAGAGGTGATGAAGGGGCATGTCTATAAGAAGAAAAAATAATTATTATAAAGCACAACATACTGAGGTATCGCTATATTTCCTCCCAATTGATGAAGGAGAGGTTGTCCAACCTTTCTCTCCTCCTGCACATGAAGTTGAAGAAACAATCAGTCTCGATGATGAATAATTTGAAGATCCAGTTGAAGATGTCCATGCCTCTACTCCTCCTACACATGAAGATGAAGAGATGGCCATTTTCAGTCATACTGATGGTATTATGAAAGAACCCTTTGATATAGTTAATGAACATATATACATTTTCATACACATTGACAGACACAGGTGGGATTTTGGTTGTCTCATTTTCGATAGAGATCCCATTTATGACATTAAGGGTATCCCTCAAGAAAATGGGTTTGAGTTATCATATTCAGAGGACTACTTTCATGCATATATGATTCATATGTTTGGGATCTCGATGATGACACGATTACAGATTTGTTCGAGTACTCTTCGACACATTCGTCCTCAATTTTGGAGGACTATTAGGATGTGGCCACCTCAGAGCGATTAGAGGCTCACTCTACAAAGAGGAAGTACTGTCATATTGATTATTTCTACAAGGGTTCAAAGATAAAAAGGGTGCGCTTTTCTCTTCCTAGACCTGAGGATGTCACTTACCTCATTTCCTCTTCTTAGGAAAATCGTGAGGTCTACTTGGGACTTCTCTTATCTTCTTGATCTTCAGGAAGAAACGATCATTTTCAAAAAGATGAAGACAATCCTTTGTCTACATATGGTATCCCCCTTCAGAGGTGTATTGATCAAAATTTTGGCTATCACTTCATGTAGAATTCCTTGCATGATCAGAGTTGTAGATATTCTTTCTAGTAGGATTTTATACCTCCCACCCATCTCCATGAGTTTCATTTCACGATTGATTGTATATCTATTTATGCCTATGATCATTACGTGCTTGACTTATCTTTGTTGTTTTACATAATCAAGTACACGGGGAGATACTTTGATGGGATGATCAATTGGTTGCATTGGTTGTATGAATTCACCCGACATCATCTATAGCCCGATCTTTAGGGCCCCTAGGTAAGTAGGTAAGTCATTTTGATTTCTTTCATTTGCATCTTGATTTCTCATATTAGTTTAGATGCATTTCATATTTCATTTTTCTCTACTTGAATATTTATTTCATGCTTAGTTTAAAATTTTTCAAAAAAATGATAAAATTTTCGTTTCTAGATTAGTTTTCATTTGGATTTCTATATATATGGACGAAGGGTGATAGCACCACCCTATATGCTCTGATGTTTTTTTTTGAATTTTTGCAGGAATAGGTCTACCAGGAGATACTGCAGTTCTCATGCACTCTATGATGAGAACATATCCCCAAGTAGGAGCTATATGTCATCCCAATTTTGTGGGATAACTAAGGAGATCATGTCTCGAGACCCTCTGGTTGCATATATGGAGTGAAGAGAGAATACATGACCATCATTGTCCACTTGCATAGATGGGGACCCTTCTCACCACCATAGATGTTAGGATTTTCAGGATGACATCCACCACACCAGCTGACTTCTAAGAGGCATTGGGATTTTCTCCATGAGGTACACGTCAGGTATTATGGTGAGTGTCATTTCAATATTTGAGGCACTTTGAGTATGTTGTATCTTAGAATGATTTAGATTTCATTACATATGCTTGGACATTATTCCTTTTTCCCCATTTCACCTTGGTGGTTAACATTGTTCCCTAGTAAGTGGTCTTCTTCGGGAATGGGGTTTCTACTAGGAACTCCCTTGAAGAGCCATAGTACCATTCCCAACTATACTTACCACTTTCCATCATCTAACCCCCCCTTCCATTTCCTTGTCTCTTGGGATTTTAGGGTGTAATAACCCAAGAAGGGGTTGTCCCTCATTCTATGGGAAGAAGGGGCTTGTTATCCCCGCTATCTAGGGATAACTAGGAGATCATGTCTCGAGGCCCACATGATCCCAGACATGGAGTACGAGAGCAGATTGACTTGAGCGTGGCCCTTGAGGGCCCATATTTTCTTCTTCTCAGCCAGCCATGTCCTGTCAGCAGTGCCAGCCTCCATCACTACCGGCCTGGGCTTGCATCAAAAAAGGCTCTTGCTCCATGAGGTAATTGGTCCGAGGTATCATGGTATGTGTCACATTTGATCATTATAACCTTCTTATGTATGC
>ML825113.1:0-28822 GCA_009831015.1 Picea engelmannii | reverse complement strand
CTTAATTGGGGCATATTATATTAGTAATGTTATTTTATTTATGTCGGCTTTAGGCCATTAGTTGTACTTATACCTCCTAGTCTCCTATATATACCAAGGAGACATTTTCATTTTGAATCATCTTGTAATTGAACATTTAAGTGGGGTAAAAGGAGGTTGCCCTCTCGAAGAGGCTTATTATCTGAAATTATCTCTTTTTCAAGGCATTGAGTACTTTTTCTGAGGATTTTCTATGCTATATTGATATTTGGTTCTTAACAGAGTATCACTATGATTCATAACATTCTTGCAACTAGAGAGAAGTATGTGAAAAGTATGCACATTATACATAGTATTATCCAGTACTAAAAAGGAAGACTCACTAAAGTTATAATGATACCTTGTTGTGTCAGAATTTAAAGATGTTTTTCTATAGGAATTTCCTAGATTACCACCCAGAATAGAACTAGAGTTTACAATTGAAATCAAACATAGAAATAAACCTATCACACGTACCCCATATCGGATGATGAGACTGGAATTACAATAACTACAGATGTAGTTAAATGAACTTTTATATTTAGGCCTTATATGACCAAGTGTATCACCGTGGGGAGAACCAATTATATATGTAAAGAAGAAAGATGGATCATGGTGACTTTGTATTTATTACCGACAATTAAACAAATCAACAATAAAGAATCAATACCCACTACTAAGAATTGATGATTTATTTTATCAAATGAAGGGAGTGATGACATTTTGGAAAATAGATTTGCGATCAAGATATAATTAGTTAAGGATCAAGGAATAAGATATTCTAAAAACA
Source organism: Picea engelmannii (assembly GCA_009831015.1). Taxonomy (NCBI): domain Eukaryota; kingdom Viridiplantae; phylum Streptophyta; class Pinopsida; order Pinales; family Pinaceae; genus Picea; species Picea engelmannii. The sequence goes on along the minus strand of ML825113.1, from coordinate 28,014 downwards.
ACGTTTAAGATGGGGTTTGTGTTGGTTGTGGAGCCTGATTATCTTCCTGATTCAGAGGTCTATGTTTTCAACCATGTTTATACCCCATGAAGAATTTACACCCTGGAAGAATGTACACTCCTCCACGTGGGGAAGTGCAAAGGGGGGTTACCCCCCCTGCGGGGTTCAAGGGAAAGTGGGCCCTCGAAGGAAGAATTGCATTGTAAATGTATATTGTAATTTCATAGTAAATCTGGACCGTTCATTATAAGGCCGCAGATCTGACGGTAGAAGTTATGTTAGGGTTTTTTTCCCTAGAAAGCAACCCTCTTTTATGAGGAAAATGTATTGCGGCTATGAATGATAGCGAATTTTATATTCTATGAGAGGAGACTGTGAGAGAAAGAAGAGGAAGTTACATCGGGTGTGTTGTAGGTTGTATCCCTTCATTTGCTAGATAATAATGAAGGAAGGACCTGAAAATTTCTCTGGTGGATGTAGCCCACAGTGGGTGAACCACATATATATGTGTCTCTATTGTATTATGTATCTTCTGTGTTTTATTTCCGCATTTGTTTTATTGTATTTCTCCGCGATCCTATTTTTCTAATAGTTGGTATAAGAGCGAAAGGTAACTCACAGGAAAAGAGGGTTCCTGGTTCAAGTGGGAGCAATGGTGAAAGATGGAAAGTTTAGGGTTGAGAAATTTAACGACCAAAAATACCAGTTATGGAAGATGCAGATGGAAGATTATTTATATTAGAAGGATCTATCCCTACCATTGGGTGGAATAGAAAAGAAGCCAACGACCATGAAGGACGAAGAATGGGAGATTCTTGATAGAAAGGCTCTAGGAATGATATGCCTGAGCTTGGCAGTGTCGATGACTTTCAATATTTCAAAAGAAAAGACAACGAAGGAGTTGATGGACGCATTGGATAAATTGTATGAAAAAACCTTAGTGTCCAATAAGGTATTTCTAATGAAAATATTATTTAATATGAATATATCAGAAGATGGGTCTGTTGCAGATCATTTAAATGAATTTAACACGGTTACTAATAAGCTAAGTTATGTAAAAGTGGACTTTGATGATGAGGTCAGGGCTCTTATAATCTTGTGCTCATTGCCAGAAAGCTGGAATGACTTGGTCATGGCTGTAAGTAAATCTGTCTCTAGTTCAAACACTTTAAAATTTGATGATGTTGTTGGCGTTATCCTTACTGAGGAAATGCAACTAAAAAACGTAGGTGATACATCAGGTAATGCATTGAACATGGAGAACAGGGGAAGACAAAAGGATAAAGGAAAGGGCTCAGGGAACCGTGAAAATTATAGGAAGGGAAGATCCAAATCCAGACTTGGAAATAAAGAGTACTAGAATTTTGGGAAGAAAGGGCATCTGAAGAAAGACTGCAGAGCTCCAAAGAAACAAAGAGATGGACAGTGATGTGTTACAAGATGCTTTGATTATTTCTATAGATAATATTTCTGAGTCTTGGGTAGTAGATTCAGGGGATTCATTTCATGCCACACCCCATAGGAAACATTTTCTAGATTATGTTTAAGGTGATTTTGGACAGGTTCATTTGGGTGATGATGCACCATGAAAAATTGTTGGAATGGGAAAGGTAAAAATAAATCAAAGCAATGGAAACCAATGGAAACCAATGGTTGTTGAAAGAGGTAAGACATGTTCCATATCTAAGGAAAAATATAATTTCAATAGGGCATTTGGAAAGTGAAGGTTGTATATCCATATTTACAGATAAGGTGTGGAAGTTCACTAAAGGATCATTAGTGATAGCAAAAGGAGAGAAGGTAGGTACATTGGATTTATGTACTGGTAATACTGACTCTTGTATCTCTTTAGCTTCTACAGGAGTGGATACAACACTATGGCATCAAAGGCTTGGACACATGGGTGAGAAGGGGATACAAATACTTCACAAAAGAAATTTGTTTCCAGATCTTAAACAAATTGATTTGGATTTCTGTGAGCATTGTGTTTATGGAAAATAGAAGAGAGTTAGATTTCTCAGAGTCAAAAAAGAAAAGAAGAGTGAAAGGTTAGAGCTTGTGCATACATATGTATGGGGACCAACTCAGGTATCATCTCTTGGTGGCTCTTATTATTATGTTACTTTTATTGATGATGCAACTAGAAAAACTTGGGTTCATTGCATTCGACAAAAATCTGATGTTTTTGATACTTTTAAGAAATAGAAAGATTTGGTTGAGAATGAGACAGGAAAAAGGTTGAAGTGTCTCAGATCAGACAATGGAGGTGAATATTGCAGCAAGGAGTTTGATAATTATTGTTTATACCATGGGATTCATAGAGAGAAGATAGTTCTAGGAACACCACAAGAAAATGGTGTGTCAGAAAGGATGAACAGGACAATCATGGAACGCGCAAGGAGTATGAGATTGCATGCTGGTTTGCCCTTACAGTTTTGGGCAGATGCTGTAGATATTGTTGTTTACTTAATAAAAAAAGGACCTTCAAGCTCTTTGGATGGTGGAATTCCATAGGAGGAATGGAAATGCAAAAGGATAAACTGTTCTTTTTTGAATACTTTCGGTTGTGAAGCATTTGTCCATATTGATAAAGAAAATAGAACAAAGCTTGAGGGAAAATCCAAGAAGTGTACCTTTATTGGATACAATGTTAATGATTTTGATTATCGCTTATGGGATTATGAAAATCACAAAATCATTAGGAGTAGAGATGTCATATTCAATGAGAAGGTCATGTGCAAAGATCAGTTGCAGGGAAAGAAACAGGAAAAAAAAAAAACTAGAATACATAGTGCTTGATGAGATCACTGAAAAAGAAATTCCAAAGGTACCAGAAAATAAAAATGTACAACAATAGGAGCAACATGTACCTCAAACTCCTGCAAGTGTTTTTAGAAAATCTTTCAGGTTAAGTAGACCCCCTGAATGATACTCTGCTTCATTGTATATTTATTGTTGACTGATTCTGGTGAACCAGAATGTTATGAAGAGGCAATGCAGGTAGACACCAAAAAGAATTGGGAGCAAGGCATGAAAGAGGAAATGGATTCCTTGGTAAATAAAAAAACTTGGGACTTGGTTCAATTTCCTGCAGGAAAAAGAGCATTGCAGAATAAATGGGTTTACAAGTTGAAGGAAGAAGATGGAGGAAAAAAGCTGTACAAGGCCATATTTGTTGTAAATGGGTTTGCACAAAATAAAGGTATAGATTTTGATGGAATATTTTCTCCTGTTGTTAAAATGAATTCAATTAGGACTATTTTAAGTCTTGTGGAAGTACAAGATTTACATCTTGAACAATTATATGTAAAAACAACTTTTCTCCTTGGGGATTTGGAGGAAGAGATTTATATGCAGCAACCACAGGGGTATGAGGTCAAAGGGAAGGAGAATTTGGTATGTAGGTTGAAGAAGAGCTTGTATGGCCTAAAGGAAGCTCCAAGGCAGTGGTATTTGAAGTTTGATAGGTTTATGACAAAACAAGGTTACAGTAGATGCCATTCTGATCACTGTGTTTATTTTAAAAAGATAGAAAATGGAAGCTATATTATATTTCTATTGTATGTAGATGACATGCTTGTTTCAGGGTCTAATATGCAGGATATAAATGTGCTCAAGAAGAAATTAGCTAATTCATTTGTGATGAAGGATTTGGGTGCTACAAATAAAATCCTTGGTATGAGAATAACAAGAGACAAGAACAATCACAAATTGACATTGTATCAGGGTGAGTACATAGAGAAGGTGTTGGAGAGGTTTAGAATGCAGAATGTGAAACCAGTTAGTACAGCTTTGGACAACCATTTCAAATTAACTAAGGAAATGTGTCCCAATACACAAGAGGAGATATAATACATATCTAGGGTCCCTTATTCATCAACATTTGGCAACTTGATGTATGCGATGGTTTGCATACGACCAAATATTCCACATGTAGTGGGAGTTTTGAGCAAGTATATGAACAATCCAGGTAAATAAAATTGGGAGGAAGTAAAGTGGATTATCAGGTATTTGAGAGGTAGTGCTACTCATGAATTTTGGTTTGGAGGTTCAAAAACTGTTCTACAGGGATATGTTGATTCATATATGACAGGTGATAAAGATAGCAGGAGGAGCACCATAGGGTATGTTTTTACTATAGGTGGAAGGACAATAAGTTGGATGTCGAAACTGCAAAAGGTTGTTTCACTTTCAACAAAAGAAGCATAGTATGTTGTTGCTATAGAGGCTAGTAAAGAAATGATTTGGTTAAAGAGGTTTATGGAGGATTTGGGAAAGAAGCAAGAGAATAACAAGTTGTACTGTGACAATGAGAGTGCCATTCATCTTGCAAATAATTCAACCTTCCATTCAAAGAATAAACATATACAAATCATGTACCATTTCATACGAACCATCTTGGAAGATGTACATTTGAAGTTGGAAAAGATACACACTAGCCAGAATCCTACAGACATGTGAACAAAGGGAGTAACCAAGGAGAAACTGAGTTCCTGCTTAGTTTTAGTTGGTATTCAAGCATGAAGGTGAAGATGAGAAATTTTCCAGGTCCAAGAAGGATCATAGTACAACATATAAAACAACGGTGGAGTTGTTGAGATCAGTCTCTAGGTGGGATATTGTTGGTTGTGGAGCCTGATTATCTTCCCGATTCAGAGGTATTTGTTTTCAATCGTGTTTATATGCCATGAATATTTTACACCCCAGAAGAATGTACACTCCTCCATGTGGGGGAGTGCAGAGGGGGGTTACCTCCCTGCGGGGTTCAGGGGAAAGCGGGCCCCCGATGGGGGTTCGGGGGACAACATTCCCCGATGGGGGTTTGGGGGCGAACCTCCTGAAGGAAAAATTTCCTTATAAATGTATATTATAATTTCATAGTAAATATGGACCATTTATTATAAGGTTGCAGACCTGATGGTAGAAGTTATGTTAGGTTTTTTTTCCCTAGAAGGCAACCCTCTTTTACGAGGGAAATGTATTGCGGCTATGAATGATATTGAATATTGTATTCTGTGAGAGGCGACTGTGAGAGAAAGAAGAGAAAGTGACAATGCGTGTGCTTTAGGTTGTATACCTTCATTTGTTGGATAATAATAAAGGAAGGACCTGGAAATTTCTCTGGTGGACGTAGCCCACACTGGGTGAACCACATATATCTGTGTCTCTATTGTATTGTGTATCTTCTGTGTTTTATTTCCGCATTTGTTTTATTTTATTTCTCTGCGATCTTGTTTTTCTAACAGTTTGGAAATTATGAGTTTGTGGTATTACCATTCAGACTGACAAATGCTCCAAGAGTGTTCATGAGTCTAATGAACGAAGTATTTTGAGAATATTTAGATAAATTTTCACAATTTTTTATAGATGATATTTTAATATAATATTGAATTCCAGAAGAGCATGATGAACATTTATGACTAGTTTTATGGTGTCTCAGAGAAAACAAGTTGTACAGAAAGATATCTAAATGTTCATTTTATGAATCTAAGATTCATTATTTGGGATATATTATATCAGGAGAAGGAATCGTAGTTGATTCAGTGAAGATCGAAGCAATCAAGGAAATGATGACAATGGCAAAGTACATGAAATATGAAGTTTTATGGGATTGGCGGGTTACTATCAAAGGTTTTTTAATGGGTTTTCAAATATTTCAAACCATATAAATGAATTGCAAAAGAAAAATAAGAAATTCATATGGACCAAAAAATGCAAGGAAGCATTTCAAAATCTCAAAGAATTATTAACGACGGATCCTATACTGAAAGTACTTGATATGGATCAAGATTTTTTTAGTATGCATTGGTGCATCAAAGGCAACATTCAACAAATTATTAATGCATGAAGGTAGAGAAATTTCCTATGCTTCAGGAAAAAAATGACCTCATGAAGAAAACTATGCGACTCACGATTTAGAACTTTTGGTGATAATATATGCATTGAGAATATAGAGACACTATCTCGTGGGAAGAAAGTTCGAATTAAAGACAAATCATCATGGATTACAACACTTACCCAGAGTGACTTGAATGCTAGACAAATAAGATTGTCAAAGTTTCTAAGTGAGTAAGATTTTGATATAACATATATCAAGGGAACAATAAACTGAGTCGTGGACGCTTTAAGTTGTAGACTGCGCATTTTCTCAATTGTTTCGTTAAAAACAAATTTAAGGGAAAATATTTTGAATTTGCAGTTTGAAGATGAATGGTATAAAGAAGTAAAATCTAATATTGAGAATGAATTTATGCAAATTCAAAAGTTTGAAGGTTATTCTTTGGATGATGATGGATTATTATGATTTAATGGAAGGATACACGTACTTCTAAATGAAGAAAAGTGTAATTTGATATTAAGGGAAGCTCATAGAGAAGTATATTTGGCTCATCTGTGAGTCAAAAAGATGAATTGAGATTTAAAACCATTGTTTTTTTGGAAATGAATGAAAAATTACATAGTGAATTTTGTGGCGAGCTGTCTTGAATGTCAGCAAGTGAAGTCTAAGCATAGACATCAATCAAGATTGTTACAACCTCATATGATACCATAATCCAAATGGGAAATAATTTCAATGGACTTTATTTTTGGATTACCATTGATGACAAGGAGACATGAGTTGATTTTCATTGTAGTAGATACTTTGACAAAAAGTGCACACTTTATTCCAGTATGGACCATGTATCAAGCCCCTGGAATTGAAATAGAATTCATTAAAGAGATAGTAAGTCTTCATGGTGTGCCCAAAAATAAAATTTTAGATAGAGGAACAATATTTATGGGGAGATTATGGACAAGTTTTCAAAATGTTTGGGAACACAATTAAATTTAAGTATATCATATCACCTAGAGACTGATCACCAAATCGAAAGAACAAACCAAATATTAGAAGACATGTTAAGGATGTATGTCATGAATCAACAAAAATGTTGGGAATAATTCCTACCACTGATTGAATTTTCCTATAACAACATTTATCAAAGTTCTATAAAGATGGCACGATTTGATTTTTTGTATGGGAGACCGTGTAGAACACCTCTTAGTTGGTTTAGGCTAGAGGAAAATTTTTTAGTAGGACCAAAAGTGATTTAAGAAATGGAAGAGCGGATGAAAACAACCAAGGGAAGACTAAAGGAAGCACAATATAGACATAAAATTTATTCATATGCTCATATAATCGATCAAAATTATGAAGTATGGGATAGGGTGTTTTTGTAGGTGAATTCGTAAAAGAGTTCAATCAAGTTCGAGAAGGGGGAGAAATTATCACCACGATATGTTGGACCTTTTGAGATTGTAGAGAAAAAGGGACCTGCTACATATCAACTTACTTTACTTGTATCTTTAGAATGCATGCATGGTGTTTTTCATGTTTATGTTTTATGCCATTCATAGAAAATTTTAAGGGCTATATATCACCCATGGGCTATTTTCCATGTTTTTTCCCAAAAAAGATTCGCCAATTTCCATTTTTTGTAAAAATGATTCACCTAGATTTTATAGAATATTTTCTTTTACCTAAGAAATAGTCCAAATTTTATAGAAAATATATAAAATCCTTAGAAATTTTAATATCTTTACAAAAATATCGCTAAACATTTTATAGTTTGCACATTAAGAACTAGTAAGATTCACCAATGTTTCTACAATTTGAGATAAAATTCTATCATTAAAATTATCTCTGATGTCATTACATTTCTGATCCTTCACATGTTATTGATCTCAGCTCTTTGCAGATGTTGGATGAGGGGGATTTGATGGCCGAATCGATCCAAATTTTGGACCAGCGCACTCAACAACTTCAACGTCGTTTGGTAGAGTAGGTAAAGGTACAATGGGATAGCTATAGTCCTATTTCTGCTACTTGGGAGGATGCAGTTGAGATGAGTTGACAATTTCCTTATCGGTTTGGAAACTTCAAGACGAAGTTTAATTTATGAGGGGTGTATGTAGTGCCTCGTTTTACCTGACTATTCTAAACCAGACTTATTCTTTGAGGGAGTTTGTTCGCAAACAACTTGATTATTGACTTTTATCATGATGATCAAACACAATTTTAATTTGGATTGATTAGATTAAAATGTGATTTTTTTTCAAAATAAATGCATTAGATGTTAGATAAATATTTTTATGCATTGATCCGATGAATGAATGATGATGAATAGTTCGGTTGATGATTTTACATGTGACTTGATTATATGAATTAATTGTAGATATTATTAATATATTTTTGAGTCTGACTGAGAACTATAAGGATATGTTGACGCAAGCATCGTTAACGATATTTTGGGACTCTAGATTGAGTGAGGGAGTAGTAATTATCTGATTAATATATTTGTGTAATTGTTTTGATTTATGATAAATATTGATGTAAATGTTAAGTGAATGCAAGCATAGGGAATATGCTTGCTGATTTGAACCACACATGGGAAACAAGGCTATATAGAGCTATACCAAGTACTATCAGGAGAGTTGGAACAACGTCCTTGCTTCCACCTACTAGCACTCCTACTGTGGCTAGAGTTGAAAAGTGCAGGACACTTTTTCTTAGTAGGTGCATGTTGTCGTGAGGGTAGGCCATGGATTCGGTCACTCACAAAGATCAATTCATGGGCATGCAATAGGGTTTAATCCTTATTCCTAAGCATCCATTAATATCTCAATAAAGGCAACGATAGGAGTTAACTAGGTCTCCATAGTTGCACCATTTTTTCCATTGCTCAAGGTCAGATACTTGAAGGGCATGTACGCATAACACACTTGGAGTAAATCAACTAAGTTATGAAGGGAATGACATGCATGACACCCTTGGTATCCTTATGAAAACTGAAATGAAAGTTAAAGTGAAAAATAAATTAAGGTCATAGTGCAAAGAAAATTATTTTTAAACCTTACAAATAAGGTAAGACAAATTGTTTTCATCCACATAGGAAAGAGAAAAATTTGAGTTAATAGACTAAACAAGATTTTTCATTAGTAACCTTTGGTAAAGTCAAAGTAAATTAAAAACAATTAGAAAGTAAGCTTGAGTTATAAGTGGTGCATGTTTTTATTTTCAGCTAATTGATTAATAGGAAATTTTCATTTCATTAGAACTATTAAGAATTGAGAAAATCTAAGAGTCAAGAAAAGATAAGAAACATCTAGGAGAATATCTAAGAGTCAAGAAAAGATATGAAACATCTAGGGAAAAATATGAGAGTCAAGAAAAAACTAGGAAACATCTAGGAGAAAATCTAAGAGTCAAGAAAAATGGAGAAACATCTAGGAGTTAAGAAAAGCCCGAGGAATCTTGAAGAAAAGATAAGAAACATCTAGGAGTAATTTTGGGAATTCAAGAAAAGTGGGTGAGGGAAATGATTTATTTTAAATTTTAATTGGTAATTTTAGGTGCATGGGATGAGGTTAAAAATAAAGGTCTTGGGACAAGAGAGGGACTTCTTACACCCTATTTTTGGATGGTTGTCATAATGACAATTGATCTTGAACAGTTTTATCGAGAGTTTAAATATTGATGTGTTTTCTTGATGTGGGAACCTCTAAGCTTGTGATCTTGAACATTAATATTTTGTTAGCAGTTTTGGTATCTATACAACTTCATTGTAGCTCAAGGGACTTTGGGAAGAAGAGTACCCATAGATGCTATCAGGGTGGTAACTGGTGGGTCAATCCAACAATCGACAAGCTCCGATGAATATTGACGCAACTACGATGAAGATTGATGCAGTTATGACGAAGTTGACACAAAGTGCTGCAATGCAACACAAGATTGGGCGAATTTGATGCAAGGCTCTGACAGAGGGCGTTAATGCTTTGACAACAAATTTTATTCAACGATGGTATGTTATTAAATAATTTCAATTGTATATAAATGTCACTTAATATTTGAATTAAGAATTTAATGAATACAATCATTATAAGTATATTGTTGGACTATTTTTGCATGATAATGGAAGGGTATGTATAAAATAGTATTGGTGTACATACCATGGAAAAATAAATTACTGAAATTTAATGGTAGATATGTAGGAAAAAAGAAAAATTACTGCGTAATGCAAATCATGATGTTATTAGATTATTATTTCTTATGCATCAAATGAAAATTTCTTTTATAACAACCCAACGTTATTAGATACATTGACCTTTAGTTGTAAAAGTTTTATGTTTATATATATGCCAAAATTTAACAAGGAGACTACAATGTCAATTTGGTCATTTTGATATTGCTTACTATAAATAGAGGAAAGTTATTGCAATGCCAATTCATCATTTTAATATTGCTTTTTTTTTTCCAATAGAAAATTTACTCAATTATATTAGTGATATAATTTGTTTACAAAATCTTGTCTTTACATGAAACATGATAACTAGCCAAAAAATACCAGTTTGGCTCAAAATAAAATCTGGACTTACCAATCTTTACAGACCAAAAGCTGTCATATGTTACCAAAATGTAACACAAAAATACTAAGCCAAGATAGGTTCATCTGCCTATAATTCCTTTAATACCACTATACTAGTGGATAAGGTCACCATCCATTGAAAGAAAATAAATTATAGTGAAAAAATAGGACTAGCACTAGTATAGGTTGTAGTGACTCTTGGGACCTTCAGTCCCATCAACCCACTTGCAAAAAGAAATACTTCCTTCTAGTTCCTGAATAACTTGTTTTGATAGAAAGTCCGCCTCCTTATTAAATTCCCGAAAGATGTGAGCAAAATTGATTTCTTGAAAGTTTTTAATCAGTTCCTTGATTCTGAGCTTCCAACATTCAATTTCTCTTTCCTATAGTCTTCCTTTTTCATTCAACTAGTCAATTACGACTTTAGAATCCCCCGAAACCTAGATTTCATTTATTGTCAAATGTGTTGCTAGCATTAGAGTTGCCCAAACTCCCAGTAATTGTTCCCTTGTATTTGTGCCTTCTCCACAGTTAAAGATCCATCTGTAAACTAAATGGTCTGGAGTTTTGATAACCCCCCCCCCGCTCCACACAACTTGCCATCTTCTTATGCTTCCCCATCAAAACATGCTACTGTAGTACCAGCTCACTGTGTTACCATACAATATCGTATATGAATAGATTTTTGAAGACATGAATTCCTTTTTAGTGATCCAAGTGTCTCGGTGACCACATATAGGATAGAGGGAGAGATATTCTCGAAAAAAACCGAGTTTCTCTCTAACCAAATATTCCAACAAATTAGAGAAGGTAAAGAGGAAGGGACAATCTTTTCCTTTGTCCAATTTTTATAGCAGTCTGTCAGATTGTTCCCTTCCCAAACATTTGTAATCTTTTGTCCAGTTTGAATTCTCTCCCACACCGATTTTGTAAATGCACAATGGATGGAAAGATGGCTTATATTCTCCGAATCTTTTTAACATAATTGGCATCGGCTTGGTCCTTCCCATCCTTTTTGTTGTAGGTTGTCCCATGATAATATTTTATTTTCCACTGCCAACCAGATAAAGAGTTTTATTTTTAATGGTAAATCCCATTTCCATAATTTTAACCTCCACCCACCAACTGGCTGCATCCTAAGGGTTATAAAGCATTATAAGCATTTTTGACAGAGAGAAATCCTGAGATATCTCCCCCAGTCCACATCAATTCATCATCTCTAACCTGTATGAAGGCCCCTAACCCAAAAAGTGCTTTTCGATACTGTTCCCATTCTTCTGCCAATTCATCTGTGATTCCCAGCTCGTTACTCCTTATCCAATGAGCATATACGGATTCTTGACCAAGTGGTCCCCTAACCTGAGAAAGTAAGGTAATCGTTTTCTGTCTTAAGAAAGATAATAGAGAATGTGAGAAGCTGGTGACTGTTGAAAGGTTGCCGATATGAGCCAATTAGTAGCAGTGACATATGGAAGATATTTATCCTTTATCACTCTATGCCAGATACCATCCTGAGTTAACACTTGCCAGAGACTATTTCCTGCCAGTGCTTTGTTGAAATGGAAAATATTACAGAAACCCCACCCACGACAGTTCTTTGGTTTTGTTAGTGTCTCACACCTGCAAAGATGATAATGATAAGTTTCGCTACTACCATTCCAAAGAAAATTGAACATCACTTTCCTTAACTTATTTAAGACTGAGTTGGGGATGGCTGCCAAAGTCATCCATTAAACTGGTTGACTTTCCAGAACCGATTTCAATAAAATTTACTGGCCACCTAATGACAACCACCTGCTGCACCAATGGCCTATTATTTTTTCCACTTTGGCCACTAACCAGCTCTAGTATTCCAGTTTGTGCGGTCTTGTCTTAAGATAATAACCAAGATAATTGAACCCTACAGATAATTCTGCAAAATTAAATGGAAGTAAAATCTTCAAAGGAATTAAGTCCACCTCCAGTAACCCAGCATGCATAACCGTTGTTTTTGACTCATTCACCTGTAATCCTGAAGCTTTACATAAATTGTTTATGAGTCTATCAACCTCCATCCATTCTCGCAGAGTATCTCTAGTCATAATTAAGACGTCATCCACAAAAAATAAGTGAAGTATTTTAATAATTCTGGACACCTTCACTCCCATCAGCTTCCCATCCCATTTGCTTTCCTTTAGTAGCAGACTAAGACCCTCCATAACCAAAATAAAAAGCAAAAGGGATAATGGGCACCCTTGGCGTAAACCTATGCCACTTCTGAAAAAATCCGTAGCCTCCCCATTTAGTAAAACTACAAAAGATGAGGAACATTCACAACTCATAATCTAGTTGGTCATCGGAATTCCATAACCCGCTTGTATTAATATCAACCTTAGAAAGTACCAATTTTTGTAGTCGTATGCTTTCTTTAGATCCAACTTAAGTACTAGGGTCTTCAATTTGTTTTTTAATGCTATGGAGGCTTTCCTGTGCCGCTCCAATGGCATCTTGGATTTGTCTTCCTTTTAAAAATCCCAACTTCTCTTCAGACAGTGATAGAGAGAGGAAAGGTTTGATCCTATTAGAAATAATTTTGGAGATTAACTTATAACAAAGGTTACATAAGGAAATTGGCTTGAAATCTCCAAAGGTAGTTGGCTTATTAACTTTTGGTATAAAGGCCAAGAAGTAGAGTTAAGTCCACCAACTATAACACCTCTTGATCTTGATTCCTCTACTATCTCTAATAGATCACCCCCTACTAGATCAAAGAAATGTATAAAAAACTCGACAGTCCAGCCATCGGGCCCTGTGATTTTCTCTTTTTTGAACAATGTTAAAACCTCCTTTAATTCACCCAGGTTGCAAGGGCTTTGCATAACTCTGGATTCCTCCTCATTAACCAATCAGGAGAAAAGCCCACAACTTTGACCTGTTCAGTTGCAAAGGGTTGATCCTGTGACTTTAATAAGTTTTTGAAGTAATTTACATCCTCTGCTTTTAATTCCACTTGACCAGAATGTGTCTTCCCAGTGTCATCTTTAATCTCCCATACATGTTTCCGGTTTCTTCTGTAACTAGAAAATTGGTGAAAAAACTTTGTGTTTTGGTCGCCACCGTGTATCCAAATTGCCCTGCTACGCTGTCTCCAGAGTTCCTCTTCCGCCTTCAAATACTTGTTTCTTTCTTGTTCGAGACTATTAAGGTGTCTTTCCTCCTCTAGTAACTGCTCGCCTCCCGTAAATTTCTGAAGAGTGACTTTGATTTCATCCTCCATCTTGTCAAGATGGATCAAATCCCGACGTTTAATTTGCTTTACCCAGTTTTTTGTGTGGGCCTTTAATTATTTTAATTTCCAGACTATCCTTCGCTGTTTCCCTTCTTCTTCTAAAAAATTCTGATCATTCCATACATAGTGAACAATAAATTTAAACTCCTTTTCACTCAGCCATTGAGAGTTAAATTTGAACGGATAAGATTTAAAGAGTGGTGTAATCTCCAGCTGTAATAACACAGGTGCATGATCCGAGACATAAGGGTACTCCACCCAGGATCTATAAAGGCCCACACTTGCTAAAAGATCTTCTGATAAGAAAACTCGATCCAGCCTCTTAGATATGGAGTCAACACCTAACCTCCCATTTCACCAGGTAGGGACAATCCTGTCCAGCTAGATGTCAATTAACCTATTTGTTTGTAAAAAAGCTCTGAAAAAATATGCCAAGGGGCCGACTTGGGCTGCCCCCCCCCCATACCTCACCCGTCGAAATGGTAAAGTTCAAGTGACCAACAATAACCAGATTTTTATGTGATAAAATACCACACTCTACCACTTTGTTCCAAAACCTTTTCCTCTCCGAGCACAGACCATAAATATTTAGAAGTGTGATCTCCCTTTTGCTTTCAATACACCACCTTGTCAACAAAATACCACCACATGAAAGGTAAGGTACCAGGTCAAATTTGTTTGGATCCCAAGTAACCAAAAGACCACCTGAATTTCCAATTGAGTTAGCCGCATAGGAAACCCATGATGGTAAGAAGCTATTCATAAATTCTCTAGCCTTTTGTTCCTGGACCATAGTTTCTTGTAAAAATAGAATATCCGTGTGGGTTCTATATAACAATATACGTACAAAGGTCACTTTTAGTGTGCCCCCAATCCCTCTAAGAATTAGGGAGAGAAAAATCATTATTTCTCCCTTGCCAGGGATTTCATTTCTCTAAGTGCCCCACAGTTAGTGGTAGGAGGAAATGAAACATATGGTGTGGAGATCATAACCTCCTCTTTTTTCTGAGCACTCCTGGTCTTAACTGGAGAGTGTTCGATACCTAGGCCCCTCAACTAGGCATACTCTTTCCCTACCCCCTCTTCACAAGAAATCAATGTACTGGCCTACCTACCACACTTTGTTTTCCCATAAATGGATCTTCCATGGTAGATAGGTAAAGGAACAAGAGATTTAGTTTCTCGAAAAAAAGGAACTAGAGAATCCAGAACGACACTGAGGGAAGAGTCACCCTCATCCAGTTCCCTATAACCTGGTTGATGATCGAAATTCCCAGACGGAGTCAAAGACAATAGGTTGGTTTTGTCCAGCTGAATTGGACCACCAGGACTGAAGGAAAGGCCATTCTGACCTTCCTTAAGAGTTTCTTGTACCAGACTCTCATTGTCCTTTAAAGTCTCTACCCCTAACACTTCAACCGATAGTGTAACCCTATCCCGCTATAGATTTTGGCCCACTAAGGATGGTCTTCCACACTCCCTATCCAACACAGAGGGACAAACAACCTTGGAGGTATAACTTTTCAGCCAAAAAGTGGTATCCAATGTATCCCGTTCCCACGAGGATAAAGATGAAAAAAGAGAAGGAAAATAGAAATTTAACTTACCCGATAGTGTATCCAATTGCTCTTCCTGGCTTAAAACCTCAAGTGAGTAATGAAGTGCTCCTGTCTCAAATGAATCTGCCTCTGACGAGGGTTCTCGAATCTCTCTTCGCAATGAGGTAACTTCTGACACCTCTTCCTCCGCCCAGCCACTACAGTCTCTCCGCAGGTGTCCTGTACTTCGACAGAGGCTGCATCTGAAAGGTATGGCAAGGTAATCCACTTGCTGAAGTACCCTCCAACCCCTCCATTCGATTTTTAAAGTCTATGGAAGCCCACAATGTATATCAATTTCAACAAGAATTTTCCCTACCTTTTTGGAAGGGGCCGATAGAGTCTGATCATCCACCTTAATAAAATTTCCCAGCGCATTGTCGATTGCCTTCATGGCCCCCTCATTCCAGATTTGAAGAGGTAAATCGGGTAATAAAACCCACAAGTGGAAAAACTGGAAGTATTCAGTCGTCGGGTCGAAAGCTACACGTCATCGCTTCAACATTAGGTTGCTGCCTCCAATCACCCACTGTTTACCCAACAACTGTGTCAAACCATTCGACGACTTGAAAATAAATCTGAACCAACCTTTCATTAGAAATAACACCTCTAGCGTGTAACCTAAAAGGGGCACCAAGGTTGGCTCGACCCAAACTGGGAGTGAAACCTTGCACAAGTTACAGTAAAATAACCTGCCTACCAACCCGCATAGAGCTAACCTACAAGTCTCCTCAAGACCAATGTTCGACTCCAACACCATCCTCTTTATAACCTTGTTTGCCTTCCACTATCTACACCTACCACTAGGAGTTCCTAAAGCCTTCCTCACCTTACCCTGCGAGCGAGGAAAGCCATAAACCCTTCCACCCTCTTCCTGACCACACACAAGCAAGGACTTCTTCGTAGAAGGACGACTACCAGTTAAACTAGGTAGATAACTAGTATCTGTGGGAGAAACGCCTTCAATCCCTCTACTGGGAGAAATGGGTTGAGATGTCAAGTCAAAAGATGAGGTAGTTAAGGAAGTCGTACCCGCTCCTAGGGTGTCTGCTAATGCAAAAAGACCGACCTTCTGCCAGAGGGCCTCATCATCTGCACCCATTAGTGCACTGACGTCGTCCTCCAAACATGCAGTCCGAGTAAAAGCCATTTGCAAGCCACCTGGGCTCCACTAACCTCGTCCCCACAAATGTCGCCTGTATCGGACCAGTTACCAAAAATAACAATAAAACAAATTTAAAGTGCCTCGGGTGCCCAACCAAAAGTCTTTAATGAAGTCTTTTGAAGTTGATGAGAAAAGAAAGTTAAGGCCAACTAGAGTCTGGAAGGATGGGACCGCTTAACTCTGAATATATTAGTGGAGCGACATCCCTCGCTGCTAAATACAAAACACCATCGCTGGCCCACTGCTAAAAAGGAAACAAGTAATCCTTTTTAAAAAACCAAAGGAAACCACACTCTACCAAAAAAACTCCAAATAAACTAAGCCCCCGTACACTGGTGCCCCACTAAAAACGAGGTTTAAGAGCAAGTTTTATTAAAAGAAACCAGGTATCAAGACTTGGCTCCATCCTAGTAGGAGAACCTTGGAAACAAAAACATAACTACCATGAAAAACCTAGTTCGAAGCTCTATTCTACGAAATCCCCATCAAAACTAGGAAAAAACAAAACTCCTAGTTGCAGGCCTCGAATCTTTCGGCTCTCCTCCATTCTCAACGCTTAAACCAGTGAACTTGTCAACATCACTCTCTTTTTTTTTTCTTTTTCTAATTAGTATAATTATTTCTTATAGAAATAATTAGTGGAGAGCCAAGCTAATCTCTAAACGAAAAATAAACGAAGGATCCGCCCCTAGCTCAGCCGATGAATCGGTCTTCTCTGCTCCTCGGACCATGGATAGCTTTGTGGATATATTCTTTTTGTCTTGTTAATATCCATATATTCAATTTATATACCCATGAAACTATAATAATTAACGCTATTCTAATTTAATGTAAATAATTCCTTCCCTTGTTATCCCAGGATTAAAATATAATTTGTGAATATATTCCTTTTGTCTTGTTCATATCCATACATTTCAATTTATATATCTCATGAAACTATAATAATTAAAGCTATTCTCATTTAATGTGAATAATTTCTTTAATCATTATATAAAATACAGTTTGTGGATATTTTCCTTTTGTCTGTTCATATCAATACTTTTCAATTTATACACTCTTGAAACTATAATATTTAAAGCTATTCTCATTAATGTGAATAATTTTTTTAATTATTATCCTTAAATATAATTTACACGTAAATTGAATTTTAAGTAATCATTATTGTGCATGCGTTCAATAATTTACTTAGAGTATTTAATTCAGGATAGATTTACGTTAATTGTTATATTTAAACTAGCATAGCAGTTAAATCACTGCTGGTTAACGTCGAAAGGTTGATAAGATGAAATGAATTCTTAAAAGAATATATTAAATTTTATTGTTGATTAACAAATAAACGGTTGTGCTTCATTTATTTGGTGTTAATATTTTAATTTCTGTTAATCACTTACGTGTCAATCAGTTAGCTATCAAAGTAATTTTTAAATATGATTAGGTAAATGTAAAAAAGTAAACACATAAAATGATGTCTTTGTAATAGCTAGGAAGTTAATGATTGAAATCATAGCCATTTATTTTGTGTGACTACTAAGAATATTCCAGCCATATTTAATCTTGTCCATAAAAAACTTATTAAGCACTAAACCCCTATTAAATAAACCCATTATCAATAAATACGCTTTTCAACATAATTAATACACTCAATGACAACATTAATTAACATAAAAAAATATATGTAAAGGTTACAACTTAAATCAATAGATCCGTATCTTTGCGCAAACTTACTAAATGTTGACAATGTTCATTTCACAAACTTATGTCATTTAAAACACGTTGATGATAACCTAATCTAACGTGCAACTATGGGAAAATATCTTAAGTTATTAAATCTGATTTATTAATTTAGTTGTATCAGTTCAATAGTCCATTTATAAATTCAGAAAATCACGCCACTCCTGACATCTTTAATGGTCAAAGAAAATTGAATCGAAAACACTGATTATAAGTGTTGTTTATGAATACTTCAATATATAGATGTAAACTTATGGCAGTAGTTTTCATTTAGAATAATTTAAATATGTACACATTAATGGTTGAAGATTTTTCAATGTTTAAAAAGAGAAAGAAAAATCACATCTTGGGATTAAACTTAGACAGACGTTACACCTTGTGTAATGGTATGGTGCAAAATACGAAAAAGACCTTTCCCTTTATGGATAAGAAGTTATGGGAAAAGCGGTTGTATAAGGTTTTTCATGAAATTTTCAAGGAGCCCTTTACCCCATGTATAGGTTTAATGGGAGAGGCCTTGATATCACCACCTTTTAATGATGAAAACAATATATTTTGAGGTTTTTTTTTTTTTTTTTTGAATTATAGAGGCACTAGAGGGTGATGGATGCAATGCAAATTTTGGGTAAGGGGTTTTGTTAGATGATAACACTTGAGACACAATTGAGCCATTATCATGAGGAGGGGTGATGTGGTTTTCCTTTAGACATAGTGATACTTTCTTCTTTTCATGTGTAATGTTGATTTGACCATATCATGAGATTAGGGATAAAGAGGTGTAAGATTCTTGGATGATGTAATGGAACAACTAATCCATCGTCTTGAAGGAGGGTTAGTTGGATGCAAGGGAAATTTAGGGGTTAAATTTTTACTTTTGGCTAATTTTTATGTTTTTCTTCAAGAAAATATTTTCCATTTTTCATTTTTTCTAAAAATGATCCGCACAAATTATATAGGACAAAATTATTTTACTCTATAAATCAACAATTTTCTAGAAACTATATTAAATCCTTTATAAATTTTAATAGTTGTATAAAAATATTGCCAAACATTTTATTATTGGAATTTTAAGAATTAATAACATTCACCAAGGCTTCTACACTTTAACAAAAGTATGGATCCCTAAAATTTTCCTTGATGTAAGGGAGTGATAAAACAAATATGAATAGTGCTCAAGGAGTTAGTTGGGGCATATAAGATGATTGTCATTGAATTTATTGGAAGCATATGATTTCCAAGTCAAGTTGTAGAGAGTGAATGATACCAAGACCTAGAAAGTGTATACTTTAAGAGGGCATATGAACAATGCACCTTGTGTGACATTCTATGCACGCTAGGACATTATTTTTTCTAATGTCAAAGATTGGGGTGTATCCAAGTGTACAAGTACCCAAATGTTTCATAGAGAGCATGATTGTTTCTGGATAATTGCAACACACTATGATATGAATCTTCTTGTTACTGGGCATGATCCTCCTTGGATAACATTATTCATGTATGGAATAGTGGTGCTTCAAGGAGGAAAATTTCACTACAAGGAGAACACCTTCTTGTAGAGGTTTTTATGGAACCTCCCCGAAAAAATTATCCCTTAGCTATTTATAGTGGAGGCAGGTGGCTGAAGGTTTTTTTTTTTCGGTTCGCCTTTCAGTACTATACACTCCGGTGCACATATAAAAATACTGCACCGGTGCTAAAATGATCAAACACACCGCCACTATTCATAACAAAGGTTGTTAGCAGAGGCATGCGACCATATGTTTTTGCAGATGTTTTTTTTCGGTGCGCCTTTCAGTACTATACACCCTGTTGCACATCTAAAAATATTGCACCAATGCTAAAATGATCAAACACACCGTTACTATTCATAGCAGAGGTTGTTAGCGAATGCGAGTGGTCATAATTTTTTTACGAACAAATTTTGTCCATGCGCGTATACTGTACATTCACCACGGTACTCAACTAAAAATAACGCACCAGAGCGTAGATGTTCAAACACATCATCATAAATTATAAAAAATAACAAGCACCGATCAAAGTGCACTGATACCATTGAATCTTACGTACCAGTGTGTACACAATGTTCGATGGCGCACTGCAATAAGGGTAAATAAAATAAAGTACAAGATCGATTTTCATTGTGTGATTCCAATATCTCAAGTAAGCACTAGTGCTCACTCTATTTTTACGAACGTTCTGTTGTCGATGCTTCTCAATGATTTTGATAGCTCCACCGGTCGATATTCCACACATTTCTATTTTTTGGAAATTACCATGAATTTTCATTTCCTCTCAATGGTGGAACCATGACTCCTCGAGACAAAAGATTCCATGTAATTTGTTTATTACGTTCCCATTTCCATTTTCGCGAGTTTAAAATTTGAATGTAGTTTGAAATTTGGGAGTTTTTTCATTTTTTTTTTCTATCTCCATGCGATGAGCCATTTCGATTTGGCTCGCCCAGGAGCGGTGCGTCCTGTGCTAAATTCACATTAAGCACCGCTGCCAGTGCTTCCAAGTTTTATCTTAAGTAGTGCTTCCTCATAAATGAATCAAATTTGGTGCGTTATAAAGCACAACACCCAGTTAATAACATGTTGGTGCTTTTTGAATTTCGACGAACTAGTGCATTCCATTTAACCAAGTGCATCATAAAAAATGACACAAGAAATATAATTGAGCAGTGAAACCAGTTTAAAAAAATGCACCACTACAATTAACATCTATGCACTAGAGCATATATTAACTGATTTGACATTGTGGGGCATTTCCTTTGATTCCCTATGGCTGGTGCTCTACTATTCAAAACACCCCGTTGAACAAAATGATGGTGCTTCAATAACATGGTCGCCCCGGTGCATTCCTAGTAACAAATCACACCGCTTCATTTGCAATGAATATATATAACGGAGCGGTGTCCATACCGATAGAAACCACAYTGGTATGTTATACTATACAATGCATCGATAAACATCAAGCCAATGGTATGGAAACTATAACGCACAAGTACTGTCYGTAAGATAAATCACACCAGAGTGAACACATTTCATAAAAATGGGTCRGTGGTATGTTTATGTCAACCAAACACACTGTTGTGCTGTATYGTTTTGGTGGAAGCCCTATAACCAGTGCTATCGAAAACAAAATGCACTGTTAAACAAAATGTCGGTGCTCCAATAACATAGTAGCATTGGTGTGTTTATATTAAGACATCACATCATGTAAGTTTATRTACAACAATTCACTTKCCGGTGTGGCTGAATCAAAACAACGTACTGGTAATCTAAAGAGMACGACACTGGATCAATTTTTCRCAAATTTTCAATGCAGTGCATCTTATGGTAAGCACCGCTAAGATGCTAGGAAGTGTGCCAATTGAGATAAATGCACTAGTGTGTTCTATTAATCAGACACACTGCCAAGTTTTTGAAAAAACATTTTCCTCCATGGTGCGTCAAATGAATAAAATGCACCAGTGATGTGTACTACGACACAACAAGCAAAATACATAATAATTTACCATGTTTTTTTTATGGGATGCCTCGTCACTTGAGCATTATAATACAAATGCGCTGATATCAATGCATACAAAGTTCAAATGGAGTGTCAGTGCATTAGTTTAAACGAAACACACCAGGGCAGTTAAGTAAGTTGTACCAGACAAAATAGTTTTAAAATTGTCATTCTGGTTCATCTTTTAAAACACGCATGTTAACGGTGCATCAAGAAAAGACAACGCACCTGTTAAAAGAATCTTGTGCTTGAACTAACATAGAGAATCAATGCTTTTAATATAACCAAGTGCACCACGTGGTTTAACACTAACCCTTAACTGCACTATTTATCACAACAAAAAAAATAAAAATATTGAATGACTACAATGATGCTTGACTACAATGACGCACTAATGCATTATATTGAATACATCTCTATGTTACGAGGAAAATATCTCTATGGATTGGGGTAAACCAAAAAAAACAGAACGACACTTAGAAATCAAATCTAATATAAAGTATGCTAGACAAATGGAAATTTTAACAAAAAGGAAGGCTAGAAGTCTACCTCGTCCGGATGTCTAAAAAAGACCATGGTTGAGTTCACGATCCAATGCTTGATACCTACAACTTGTCCTCAACATACAAGATACACAAGAATATGCTAATTACATGAAACATTAGCATAAAAACTATAATAATCCATCAACATGTATAAACAATATTCCCATGGAAAGTAATACAGATATTTGAAACATATAATTGGACGAGAAAATAGTATTTCTATTAATGTAATCAACATAAGTGAATAGGTGATAAACTCATGTAACAAGACATATCGGAACTGAGAAACTAAGTCCCTCCACCTGGGCCTTCACCACTTCAATTCTCCACAAAGGAAAGCTCACAAGTAGTAGGAGTAATTGAGTTTCTCCTTCTCAAGATAGGCAGAGCTTGGGGGATGAACACAAAAGAAGTTCAGAATTTGAAGGACAAAGGGATGCAAACTCAATATGAAGTGAAATTTCTCTAGAGTGTCTTTGCTCTCAATCATATATCTTTCAAGGCTTGTATATGGCTCAATTTATAGCCTCCAAATGGACTTGAAGGGTTGGGTTGAATCTTTTCCAGTATATGGAAGGTCAAGGATCATGGATTTCATGACATGGCATGGAAATCCGACATATTTTTTAATTTTTGAGCAAAAAACCCTATGTACGCAGGCTGTAATGGAGCAACCTGCATATACGCGATTTGTCTAATTGTGTCTCGCGTATATGTACACAATTTTGAATTTTTGACTTTGGAATGAGGAAAATGGGGGATTTGAGTCTACAAAGGGAAAGGGAAGGCCATCAAAGAAAGATGCATGTATTGTGGAAAAAAATTCTATAACATATGCCCCCTAATGTGTGAGGTTAGAGGATCAGTCACGATGACCGAAATACATTATAATTCCTAGAAGTGGAGTAGTGAGGACCCAACTAGGAGAACTAGTCACTCCTGAGAATATTACAATTCGTATTGACTCTGTACACATGGATTCCAATTTGGAGTACACTGAAGATCCATGTGGATATAGAAATAGTTGTTCATGGCCATGAATAGGGAATACAAAGTAGGCATATGTCGTAGGTGGTCATAGTCATGAACAAAACACAATGGAGTCCAGTCTCAAAATCAGCTGAAGATATTTGTATACAATGCACTACACTATGATCTTTCATGATCACTAAAGTCATATAGGTACTGGTCTAATGGAAGACAAAAACATATATGGTATGATGCTACTATGAAATGGAGGTATTCTACACTAGCCGCCAAAGGTGCAAGTCTACATCATGTGAATAAAGGAGTTGAATTTGAACACAATGAGGCTTCATTTGATTACCAATCATTGAGGTATACCGTTAACAAACGCGAGACAACCCAACGATAATGAAAGTAGATGTCAAGGCATCGAGTACATTAAACAAGTATGAATAAAGGTGTTGAGCTCGAAAACTTGATGAATCCATTGATCAGGGGACATTGATGTATTCCCAACTGTCAATGGCGAGAGAGACTTCCATTGATGACTGCAAGCCTGTAGGTACTATTATGACTCTAGTTCTCGATTCTAGAATAGATGAGTTGAAGTTGATGGAATGTGACCTGATGAAAGGAGAGCATTAAGGTATCTCTAATCATCTAGCACGAGGTACAAAGCAATAACTTGATGATTAGGAAGAACTAAGACGAATAGGATGTTCACGAACCAATGACCATGTGCGTCTATTGCGTGCAAAAGATGCAAGGAGTATACGAAAGAGACCCTCTAACTAGAAAACAATAATGAAAATCGTCGACAAAGGTGAGGACACCACCAATAGGGTCTAATGGAATCTAAGACACTACACGAATCCTAATGTGTGAATAGATTTATTTTCATCGAACATAAGGGAAAATCCCTCAGTCAACGACCAATGGAGAGATGTCATCTTCTGGGTTCCAGGTCACCTACCAATGATAAAAGTAGGCCCAGGGTGTAAGGTAGGACACCAACCTCATGTGATTCTAAGATTCATTTGTAAGGGGATGACTAACATGCAAAGTCAATAATTCTGAGGAATGGCCAACAGAGGCTTAGACTTCCTTTGAACAAGATCATAAGATGGATGGATAACCCAGTCAACATAGACTTAACACTGATCATTGACAAAAGTTTGTGATGCAGGAGGAACCCAAAAAATTTCCACAGGGACTAGAAGAATAACTAGTTGGAGGAGTGAATTCTAAGTAACGAGCTCAACTTTGTAATGCAATGGTAAACCCAAAACTTGGATGAATGGACTCAAGAATTTGTTCTCTGTTCAAAGGCAACATGACTACTGCTAATAAGAGATAATATTATTTTCCTTCCCTTTTGTTTTTTTCATAGTAAATGAAATTCTATGATACAAGAGAGGAAATGAGTGTCACGAGTAAGCAATTAGTTCCAAGTAGTGCAAAATGCCTATTCTCAATGCAAGGGAATGCATGTGGGACATGGACACTAGAGGGGATGTTTCCTCTTCGGGTAAAGGGTGTTAAACTGCAAAGGATATATGGAAGGCACTGCTTGGTTAATGTTGAGAATTGTTGGGGAAAGAGGCTTACAACATGAAAAAATGAGCCGACATTAGGATCAACAATGAAAGAAGGATAATGGGATGCAATGACAACTTAACTCAAAAAGTGTCATTTTTCATTGATTTAGTCCCCTAGGCCTGAAAAATGTATAAAACAATACCAAGGAGAACTCTTCTATCCCATGGTGACTAGAGTATTCCTTTTTCGTAAATAGTTTATTTGGTCAAGAAAAGGGTTAAAATTATACCAAAATAGATGTCCTTTCAAATCCATTTATTGAGTGTGAAAGAGACAAGTTCACTAGGCAATCTTTTCCTTTTTTAAGGAGTTGGAAAAGAGCTTAACTAAGACTCGACGAGAGTCCCATAGGAAGGGGTCAGAATTAGATTGAGTAAGAGTAATGAGGTTTGAACGCAAGGTCATATTGGGACTGACTGGCACTCCCGGACTTATGGAGTAACTTCTGCATGGGAACCGAATGGAAAAAGTGTTCTAATGAGGGTACCCATGTTTGGTAAGTCTATACCATTTAATAACGACACTTCTAGTGGCAGTGAGAAGGTTTCATGTCACTAAAAAATGGGTTCGTACCTAGGGAATATAAATCATGTTCATAGGATGATGCAAAAATGCAAAGCGGGGTGAGAACCTATCCTATATGCCAGTGATGGTATATACCTTCCGGAGGCACAAACATGCTGAAGAATTCTAGAAATCCATAAAACCCTGGGCAAAACCACTTCAAACTAGGTCTTCCACTGCAAAATTAGTTCATATGGTCTAAAAAATAGGAAAGATAGGGTAAAAACTATATAAAGTGGGTAAACATTTTCCACAAATATTAAAAATAAGAAAATTTACCATATCATTTGAGTTTTTTACCCACATAGTGCTTTTGAGGCCATTTCACCCACGATATTCCAGTGATGATTCCAGGAGCTACGATCAACAAAATTGGAAACCATCTGGACCAAGTAAGTTCTCATCATATACTCTTCCATTTCCATGGTTTAAGTTTTATATTTAGTCTTCAATTTTTGAGTTTTGGAGGCCGTAAGGTTGGAACTAGGGTGTACGTAGGCTATAGTTCATCGAGCCGCATATACGACCCCATGTACGCAGGAAAAGTAAAGCCTTCCCACGTATATGGAGCCTTATATGTGACTGTTATAATTGTATCCCATGTACAACTCCGTGAATAAGTTTTTTAATAAAATGTGACTCAAAATTTGACGTTTCCTTTGCAGGATGGTGATTGAATGGAGAGAGATGGAGCATGAGGATGTTGATGTTGTAGTAGAAAGAGATATGAGGGCCCAAGAAGATTTGCAAATATGTGGGCTCTATAAATTTTGGGCCAGAAGAGGAGTGAGGGCCCAAGTGAGGTTTCTCCAAACATTGATAAACTACCGGGATCCAGAGACCGAGGCTTTTAATCTCGATGGGAAACCATTAAGAATTGAGGTGGAGGACATCTAATTTATCATAGGGTTGTCTCGCTGAGGCAAGGTGGTGAGTCTCAAGGCCCGAGGGGCTGGAGGTGGGAGGTCCATGGAGGATTACATCGCCACCTACTGTGTTTTAGACATAGAGAAAGTGGGGACCCAACTCCCTATTAGGGCGATTGAGGACTTGAGTCTAAAGATCATCATCTTAGTACTCACATAGATATCAGGATCGACCTCATTGCATTAGGCATCGAGGCTGCTTATGTTCTATGCTGTGGACTGTTTGAGACCCACGATTCACGATTGGGCACCTCACTATTGGACAACATGAAGAGCCAACTGACTGATTTCAAACTCGGGAGGATGAGGAACTTTGGGCTTGCATCCATTTTGTGTATTGTTTTTCTTTGAGAGGGTTCCATCTCTTATCCCTAGAGTGGAAGTGCTTTCACATGATCTACGTGATTCGACCATGACTCAGTGGACTGATGTGATGAGGCGGTTGGGAGGTGGTAGGGTACCACCCCCCTACAACGATGATTTATTTTACTGGTGGTGACGAAAAATTATTTCCATTGATGACTATCCTTATGAGGGGATCGTGACATGACCTTGCCATTAGCATCCACCTTTAGAGAGATTGGTGGGAATTTGATTTTTGTATATTTCATTTTTTTTTGTGAATTTTGATTTGATAAATGCAAAACAAAAAAGAAAATGTTTTTGTATGGTATCATATATTAACGTTTATTTATTTCATGTAGATGTAGGTCCATGACAATTGGACGAATACCCACAACATTGACACAGAGGCTGAGGAGATGAGATGGTCAGTGGGGACAAAGAGAGAGACCTTCAGAACATGCAGGGAAACTTATCTCATTTGATGCACATAATTCCCATGGTCCAGGTGGAGTATTTTCCAGAGGCTATGTAGAGGCAGGTTGTGGGTCACTAGTACATATGACCAAATTTGCGACGATTTTTCGTTGATATTGCCACACTTATCCGTCGCAATTTCCATGAAAGTCGAGATTTTTTTTCGTTGGAATAATTTCATCGCTATATCCACGATACAGGTGTGCATGGAAACATCGACAAAATTAGATCTCCACGTGTCACCACCTTCAAGATCGATTAACCCTATGCATTGTCGCAATTACGACAAAATTTCGTCGCAATAACAATGAAGAAGCGTGGCAATTACGATGAAACTTCGTCGCAAATTGGGACGAAAATTTATGCCAAGCCAATAACTTACGGTGCAAATGCTGAATGTGTGACGCAAAACCATCGCAACTACGAAAATCCATGGCAATATCGACGAAAATGTATCTCAAGACCAAACTTACGACGTATATGTTGTATGTGCGACGAAAAGTCATGGCAAATTGCGACAAAATTTCGTCCTTATTGCGATAGTTATTCAAAATTGAAATTTGTTTCCGACAAATTATCATCGATATTGCGACGATGACTTTGAGTTTTTAAATTTTTTTTTACATGAGATATGGTATTACCATATTACATTGTAATATGGTATACCATATTACAATGTAATATGGTATATCAATATTACAATCCATCTTTCAATAGAATATTACAATATTACAATTGTATACCATATTACAATGTAATAGTAACGCCATATTACAATGTAATATGGGATTACCATATTACATTGTAATATGGTAATCCCATATTACATTGTAATATGGTAATCCCATATTACATTGTAATATGGTATACAATTGTAATATTGTAATATTGTAATATATTGTAATATTCTATTGAAA